>JAPMOQ010054413.1:1378429-1399844 GCA_026543055.1 Argiope trifasciata
TGATGTAATCAGCAAATTATTACTGCTAGTGTTATGTAGCTTTTCTTAACAATCGATATACTTAAAGTGAATTTCAGAATTTGTTTTTCTAACAGTTTAATTTAATTTCAATCTTGAGTACCAGTATGTAAAAACGATGAAATCATTGTTCTATCAGGATTGGCCGAGTTGTAGAGATTTAATTAGCAGCCAATACTATTCAGTATTTAGTTTTATTTTATTGTAATAGATGGTACCAAGGATTCTACTAGCACCCTTGATCCAAAGTCTAAGAAACGGGACGTCAAGTGTTCGAAAAGCAAACTGTGAGCATTCGCTCGACAGGGTCGTTCGTTTCGATAATATGATTATTTAATCCGCAACGGTAGCACATAGTTTTGCCATGGAATACTTGATTAGGCTTCATCTAAAGGTTATGCTTTTATCCCTATTGTAAATAGCCTGTCCTGTCCTTATTGTTAATGTCTTTTTCTTCTGAATATTCTTTGCTGTAAATAAATTTGTTTTTATTTTAACAACCTCTTCTCTTCAGTCAGTGACCCTACACACTGATCTAAATGAGGTTGAATGGGCATTTTATCCCATCCATTCCTACATATGTTAATGAAAAAAATAAATGGCATTGTAATTTAAGTTTTTAAAATAATTTCTTACTGTTTACAGAAAAATAAGAGAGCATATTACATTATGTTTTTTAAAAAAATATGAGCAAATTATTTGAAATCGGACGTTTGGCATTTACAAATAATAGACTCCCATACTATATGTAAATTTAGATACCAATTATGAAATATTTTTTTTTAAATACAAAAGCCGTAAAAGCAGACATGCTGTTACACTTACTAAATTTGGCATGCAGCTACTTCTTTTATAGCAAATGGTGATTCGTAAATAAGATTTATAACTTCCATTAAAAATAAAATTTTAATGTTTCTCTTAATAACTTCAGAGTGTATTAATGCATTAAATATTTTTCACTACTTCAAAATTTAAAAAAATAAGCTGCTAAGCTATCACAGTTTTATTTTCAGTCATGTTTTTTCTGTACTGTTGATAATTTTTAAATTATTTTTGAGTATATTTTATTTTCTAGAATTATACACCCACAAATCATGATGATGTCACATACATTTTGTTTGTTGTATGAATAGACACCATGACTGTTGGGTAATCTCTGTTAATAGTAAAGATAAATGTGGTGTTGGTGCTTTGGAAGTGATACCTAAAACTTAAACTACTAAATTTGCCATAGATACATAGAAATTAAGAGTGTGAACTTGCTGTGATTTTTAAAATTTAAAAAATTAAGATGTTAAATGATGTTACAAAAGTTTTTCACTGTAATTCTGTAAATATTATAGCACACACAAAAGAAATATATACCATCTTAGAAAAAAAAAAATGATACCAAACTAATAGCTATGCAATTTTTTTGCCTAATTTTCAGCACTAGATTTAATTGCTGCATTGCAAACAATTTTTGTTTTATAAAATCAATAATTTCTGGATTTTCTTTTCATTGTTGAAAGTTAAAGAAGGATTTTGTTCGATATCTGTGTAGTTTACTGCACAAATAAAAAAGAGATGGTGCAACGTTACCTAAGTTCAAAGATAAATAAACTGGGTAATTACATTTTTAATGCGATTAATTTTCATTAGTGAGGTTCATATGGACAATGAAAAGAGCTTATACAAAGCCAATATTATACATGGCTTTCATTTGATAATTTAAAATAATCTATTGAAGGATGCAGAGGTGTGAAGTTATGTTATAGATATAAATAAAATAAAATACAATCAATATTCATAAAGAGCTGGCTTACTTATGGTTTACAAAATAGGCTACTTAAGAATAAAGTATAAAAATAAAGATAGCATAGTCATGTTTTAGGTTCATTCATCTTTAATATTTCAAATAAAAAATTTAAATCTTGTTTTTTTTTATTATTTAATTCTTTTGAACTCTTAATGTTTTTAAAAATATACAAAAATAATTTGTTACTACTTCGTAGGAGACAGATTTCCTGATAATTAAATTTTCCTAGAAACTTCAATGATGAAACACAAGTATAGTTTTCTTTCTTTTATTATTATTCATGTGAAACTTACATAGACTTTAAAAACATTTACAAAATGCATGCAACATCTAAGTACATTGAAAGATTTTTCTTTGAACACACAACCTTTGACAACAAAAAATATATTTAGGAATAGCACTTAGTGCATGCAGTATGAACATTGTAATACATATAAGAACCACGATAATTAGATCTAAAAGTTTAATTCGTAAAACTTTGATAGCACATATAGCAATTCACAAAAATTGAAATTCATATATTGTAAATCACAGTTACAAATCCATACATAAAATTCACTAAAATCGTGTTCACTTTTTATGAAATTGTTGTGTAAGAAATATTTAGTATCTCACAAGAATATAATAGAAATTTATGCACGGCAGGATAAGGATGATCAAAAATGAACATGAATAGTAGAAAAATTTATGAAATGCAATTAACTAACATTTCTTTTTATATCTACAAAGGAACTAATAATTTTTTAAATGCAATTAAAAATTTTAAAACAATTTATCGATATCTAAAAAACCTTTTCCCAAAATCTTATGCATAAAATATTAAGCTAATCAATAAAATTATTAGATTACCATGAAACAATTATATATATATTAAGAAATTTTCTTCATCTCTAAAGCTCGAAACCAGCAAATATAAATACACTGTATTTCAAAAGTTGTTTGATATGCTGATTTTCCTTATGAAAAATGCAATTCAAAAAAAGATGAGACAAACTAAAGGGAGACTGTACATACCAAATCAAGCACTTTTCACTTCAAATTTGATAATCCTCTACAATTATGAATGATATCATAGATAACACTTTCCTGTCAACATGTATTCATCCCTAGTTAAGATGTTTCAAGTGATTAGTTTTCAAATGCTCAGAAAGTAGTTATACTTTTCATAATTGAAACTGCAAATGACAATGCTATGCAGTAGTCACAGTGATTGTAGTAGTAATATTTCCCAACGTGGCATTCCTTCATCAGGAAACATCTGAAATGGGACGTGAAGACAGTACTTGAAATGAGAAACCGTACTAGTCATAAGCATGATATGGAAGGTATTAAATGGAGAAGAGTATATTTTTAACACTTCCAAAAACTCTCAAACATATACTAATTTTCTTGCCAGAATCAGACTTTGTGGTATATTGTACCACACCGTACAAATGTGTACTTTGACTAGAAATTTGCAATTTGTAGAATACATATTTAAGAATTATTACATATAGGCATGGAACATCAAATATGGAAATGGTGCAATTAACAAAGGTTCTCTATCAATATCTTTGAAATTATGAATTTTTTCTATATCATCACAAGACAGTATGTTGATGGACAAAAAAACACTAGCAACATATCAACTATTTTTTCAAATTCTGGCAAAAATTATGTTTTAATTTAATCTTATCATGGCGTACAATTGATTTTAAAATATCAGCAAACTACTAAAATTGCCTTTCCTGCCTGTTGCAGAAAAGATACTCCCTGTAAATAGCATTTATAGCAAAAAGTGCACAATGAGAACAAATGAGGTTTATTTTTTGCCCTTACGGGAAGTTAAACCAGTATATACATAGTTCAACAGTTTTTTAAAACTACATATATTTAGAAAGTGACAGGGTGCATTTAAATGGAGAATAATTGTATTATACAGATAATACAATGACATATTACAAATTTGATAACATTCAACAACAATAAAAGAAAACTTCTTGATTATTAACAATAATAAATAATATACTCTGTAACTTAAATAAGGTTCTTACCAATAAATTATAAAATAAGAACAATAAAAAATAATATTTCAATTTCTTTAATAAAAATTAAAAGTGATAAATGCATTTTTGATCTTTAAAGCACCACAAACAAGCATTAAATTAATGTAAACAGTTCAAAGTCTTTCATCAGAATTTTTTTAATTAATAAAACAGATTCTCTTAAAAAAATAATTTCATTCTGAATAAAATAAAGCCCTAACCAAACTTGAATATAACATCAAGATTCTTCTAGTAAGCTACACAATAAAGATAAGAAAAAAACATATAAATCACCAAAACCATGATAACCTTTATTGCTAACAATAAGTTTCATTGTGATTAAAAATAAAAAAATATGAACTAGTAAAAATAGTTAACTTATTATCATAGAAATAAAATTATATTTCATTATAAATTTCATTTAACATTAAGGAATTTGTACGGTTATTTATTATAGAACATATTTAAAAGATCCATTTCATTATCTTATTGAAAAATTCCTATTTGCTTCTTTTTAGCAAAACTAGAAAGCATTGTGAAAATAAAGGCACCTTTATATTTTTAATTTAAATTGACATTCAAGTGTAATAGAGATTTATTTAGAAAAGTCATTTTTTTAAAAAGAAAGATATATATAGATGTATAGATACATGGAGTAAATTAAAAACTTCGATAAACATACAACTTAAATAAAAGCTTACTCAAATTAAAAATAATGGAAAAAAATAATTATATGTACATAGTAAACCACATTAAGAAATAAGATACTAAAAGCAAAAAGTAATAAAATATGCAAACCCCATATCCATTTCATTTAAGAAATTAAAATAAACTGTAAATAAATAAGATAAATATATAGCTGAGCTAAAAAAAGTTAACAACCAAAACATGGGGAGGGGGACATCAGTAGATACATCTTAAATAATAATAATTCTTTTTTCACAAAATCTTTATAACCAGTCCTTTTTCAAAAATAACTTTTTCTTTTGTAATTTCCAAAAACAAATAAAATTTTAAAAATTTTAAAAATATTTCAAAGAATAGATGAAAGCTATTTATTATATAGAACAAATTTATACCCCAAGAAATCTTTTATACAATTGTTTACAGCTGGACAATATGATAAATGGCAGATACATTTTATAAGAATATTTCACAGTAAAATCTCTTGCAACTTACATTCAGCTAACAATAATATCAAATTTATAGTATTTTTTTTTAAAAACAATTAACATTTAAGTTTATGAGATTAAAAATATATGCAAAAGACAAAACAAAAACTGATGGCTTTAGTATACTAATGTACTCGCATCATTTTTCTTGATGAAATGATAATATATGCACTACGAAAAATGAAAGAAGGATAAGATGAAAAGGCAAGGAGCAAAAAAGTTACAAGGAAAGGAGGTGGAAAAAAAAAAAAAAAAAAGGCAGACAAAAGGATTACAGACTTTTTATAAATTTTCTAAGTAATTTTCTTCAATGGTTGTATATGTTATGAAGCTTCATTGTATACATGACAAATTGTTAATATTCCAGAACCTAAGCATATTCTTCAATGGCAGTATATGTTAAGAAGCTTCATTGTATACATAATGAATTATTAATATTCCAGAATTTTAAGCATATTTTCATAACCATATGTGATCAATTATGAAATTGCATGCACATCTTGTAATTTCAAATAATATTACAATTTTCAATACTATTTATTTATTTCTAAACAAGATTTTAAAAATTACGAGAAAAAAGAATGATTACCAGAAGTAAACCCTATAAATCTTCATCAGATCATTATCAGGAAAAAAAGAATAAAAAAACTTTCATGGAATTGAACAGCCCTTTGACGTATTAGTTAAGAGAGATTCTACTGAATTTAAGCTGTATTTATATCCAATAAAAGCTATTGCCAAGTAACAGAAAAAAAAATTATGAACAAAATATTAAGATATAATATTTAATAACCACATAATCTATGCCATTTTGATCTAATTTAATATCAAAAGAGAAAATATGATTCTCTGTATCTAATAAGGACTAGAGGAATGTTCAATGAATAAATTTTATATGAACAAAGCAGAAGTGACTAGTATTTCATTTTAAAAATAGTCATATGTTTCAGTAAATAATAATATTAAATTATAAAATAATAAATATAAAATAATAAATAGCTTATAGACTTAATAAAAAGTTCCTTTTAATTCTAAATTTGGTTCTCCTAATGACTTAATGCATAATAAGCTGCATAAATTTTTTATAAAAATTCAATTGGATTAAAATTTAACAGTTATTTTTTTAAAAAATTTAGAAATTTCAAATGCATTGACTTAATATGAATATACAAATGCCAAAGCATTGTTATATCATGTTCCTATAACTTAGAATATCATGCAACATTAATTAACATACATTACATTACAAATAACTCAGACAATGGCACAATGACTGAGAAAAGAATCAAATCAAAATTGCTGCATTTATATAATTTTTTTCAAGTAAGCATCTAATTATTTTAATTCATATTTTGAAAACAATTTTAATTTCATTTTGAGTAATAAAATAAGACTATTAATAAAATAGACAAAACTATAATTTTCACCTGTAATAAATCAATTTGAGGAAAAATGTATATTCATAATATTTAATAGAATTAGCTTTGTATTAACTATAAAAAATTTAACTACAATGAACTGGATTTTAAAAATGAATATTCACAACAATATAGATATATTTCTCAAACTGAACGTAACTTCAGATAAGATTCTATAAACATCAATGAGAGAACAAGCTAAATATCTAATACATAGATTCAAATAATTTTTTAAAGAAATTTTCTTTCATTTTTTTTCACAATGCACTAGTACATCATTCAGGAAATACATTTTAAAATCATAACAAATAACAGTTAATTTATACATTAAAATCATTTTTTCATATAGTTTGTCATAAATAAATGAACAGTAACTAGTACACAACAATTATTTTAAAAAATGATTTAAACATGCATTATTTATAACCAATTTATTAAATATATGGCCAACCTTTTCACATCACATTAGTTTTCAACCAAAATCATAAAACTCATTTACAACTATACAAAAAAAAGGTCATTATATTATTTATGTCCAAAATTGAACAAATAAGCATAATTTTTTAAATTAACTAAATATTTTTATCAAAATTATTTTAACTTTATCTGTGTCACTATGCAAAAATTAAAAATAACAAAATTAAAATTTTAAGACAGTAAAAAAAAAAAAAAAGAGCTATATAATGGATTTAAGATCATCATCTTTCAACAAGAAAAAATTCATAAATATCACAGATGAAATTCAAAATAAAAATTATAGATTAGACTACATAACAACTATGCATAGAATAAATACATAAAAAAATCTAGCCATGGAACAAAAATTTAAAAAAAATTCAAATTTTTTAAAAATATCAATTTAAAAAAATAATAAGCTCTAAGCAAATAGCATCTTGAAATAATGTTAATTTGATTCCTAATAGAGAGCATATAACTTAAAGAGAGAACATATTACAAGAAAATCGTTACCAACTTCATCATAATTTCAATCTGATAATGATTAGCTTTTTAAAATGGCTTTTATTATTATTATTATTATAAATTAGCCATATAATAGAAAAACACTGCAATAAAAATATATATATATAGTTAAATAAGTTTCCAAAATTAGGTTAATGCGTTCTTAATGCTAAAAACTAGCATTTTACTCAATCAAGTATTAATTTCAAAAATAAAAAACAGGAGCAAATAATTATTTTTGCTATATTTTCTTTTGAACTCTGATATAAAGAAAGTATTTAAAATCATTTTTAAAAATTGCTAATACATCAAAATAATATAAATAATCAAAAAATTATTCTTATAACAAAAACAAAAATAACTAAAATTATTATTTAAAGAAATTATGCAATACTTTTTTTAAACTCAATACACTTATCCTTTAAAACTTGTTCATATGTAGGAGGAGGAGAGCTCTGATCTCTTGAATCAGCAGGTGCTGAAAAGCTGTTTTTGGCGGTATTAGAAGTTGAGGGCAAGTTTGAATCTGCATTCGCAGCAAGTATTCTTCTCAAAGTTTCTGCACTTTGAGCCTGATTAGCAACAGAAGGATCCAATGCTTTTTCACACAACTTACAAAAAATAAGCAACAGAAATGTAAGACCCAAAGACAAAATTGTAATCACAATCCAATGAAAGTAAGAAACTTTGGCACCTTCAATCACATAGATATCTCCAAAGGATAAAAACAACGCATAAGTCTTATGAGCTGGACTAGTATGTAAATGTTGGCAATAAGAACCACAACTGCAACGATGACTTTGATGCTGGCAAACACATAACTTTTCTATGGCGACAAAACTTTTGCAAGCAGGTTTCAAACAGTACGGTGCCTTCAGACCTTCCGGACCCACTCTGATGCATGAATAAGTTCCAACCTCTAGGACATCATTGGTAATATTCAACTGGACAAGATCTTTCAAATACATGCAAGAACTTTTGATGCATGAATCCCCAAGATTATCTAAAGGAGTTACCTGATAACCACCATTTGTCAAGCACTGATCATCACTGAAACATATAAGAAAATTATTTTTATTGATCTTTTCAGATGGAGGGGCTAGTTCAAAATTTGGTTTGCAGAAAAAGCTTCCCTGACAATATTGTAATGACTTGATGGCAGGTAAAAAGTTATCCGTTGAAATATTATACTGCTCATCATTTTCAAAAACAACTGTCTTGTTATTTGGTTCTAACATGCAATCACATTCATATCTGCGATCTACCGGTGGGCAAAGTGAGCAGGAAGAAAAAGGCATAACAAATAATAACATAAATAATTTGCAGAAACATAGCAAAGAGGTAGCCATTATGAAATTGCACAGAAGTGGAAATAAAAGTTTAATTAAAATAATTCAGTTTATTTCATATTGCTTATGGCTTCTCTCAGTTTTTAAATCCATTTTAATTTAATATACTTTCCTTCTCTCTTTTAAACTCTGACAGATGGTCCTAACTATCTTGCTCCTGTTTATCACTATATTTTCGTGCTAAAAATAAATCCGTCAGAGTTGAGAGGACAATAGCTGCATCCAAAAGGAAACAAAGTCAATCCGAGAAAATAACAAAGATTAATATTTATTATATTTAATTAAATAATAATCCCCAAAATTTAAATTTTGTTTTTAGAAAAAGCACTGATTAACACATACATAGCTTCATTTAATATTTACGACAATAAATTATACTTTCAGGATTTACAGCGCAGTATCCATTTAAAATGCAGTGAAATGAGTTATGGTTTTGCTTTACTATTTGCGTAATGTTGTGATTTTGATTTGTGTACATAACATCGATTAAAATTACCATAAATTCTCACTTGTCTTTCTAATTAATTTATATTGTTTGTTCGAGGCTCATTAACTTTATAGATGCTTTGATATCGATAATTATATCCAATGACAATAACGAATAGTTATGTCGCTTCAGAATGGTTGTAAACCATATTGTATAAGTGCATCTTTAGAATTTTTGTTTATAATAAGTATTGTTTATATTTGTTTATCATTTTCTGAGTCTCACAATTTTTCTAATGACCTGGAAAATAATCTTTTCAATAAAAAATCCAGCCTTAATGGAGATAAATCTCTCCGATTGTTCAAAAGAAATTCTGGGAAGAGTTGTGTAAATACTACCGATTGCTCTTCAGAAATACGAGGGAGCTTGTGCATACAGAATACATGTGTCTGTCCTCAAGGGTATTTGCCCCTTAAGAAAGGGACAATAGGATGTTTCCAAGTTGGGAAGCATCTTGGAAATTTTTGTAATAATTCAGCTCAATGTGGAGAAGAGCTTACATGTAAAAACCATGTTTGCCTTTGTCCAGAAGGATTTCAGCTCTTCCAAACTCAGGGCACAAATATTTGCCTTCTGTGGCACAAACCTACTCGATTGGTTGATAGATGCCGTTTGAATGAAGATTGTACTCGACATGATCCTAACACTATTTGCAAGAAACGCTGGTGTCAATGTAACAATGGATACCAGCTGTTTGAAACGATGTTATTTGGCCGTAAACATAAATGTTTTAAAACATATCGGTTCCAGTGTGTTAACTCTGCTCAATGTTCAAAATTAACTGAATCTCCTGATCAGCACTGTATGTGCTTGTATGGATTTTGCCATTGCATTACCGATATGAATTTTACTTCATTTGATATACCAGGTTGGGGTGATAAACCTAATTGGTATCAAAGATGGAAAAAAGATCTCATCCTTGCTACTCGTTTGCTATTTATTACTGTCATACTTTTCTTTGTTCCTTGCTTTATATATGTGACACTTGGAATGCGGGAGCGAAGTCGGCAGTTGTTTTCACAATTTGTACAACCTTCAAGAAGTCCTGTTATTCATTACTCCCAGCGAAGAAATAGCCATTTAAGATCATTGCCATCTTATCGTGGCTTGCCTAATATGGGAACTCTTAATAGTCGAAATATGGGAGATTCTCACCATGTAGAGATATCTCTTCATTCCAGTGGGGTTAATTCAAGATTAGTGGATAATAGAGCAAGACTTTCTCATCTGAGAGGTTGTGAACCATCTAGGGACTTTCCTAATTCTCGTGGTCTTGATAATGATGCAAAAGAAGAAGATCCTCCTCCTTCATATGAGGAAATCATGCATAAAGATACAATACCTGAAGAGCCACCACCACCATATCGAGCACTTTGACTGAAAAACTTAAATGTGCTTTGTGAAATGTGATAAAATTTCACTCTGATTATTAGATTATTACTCTAGATTCAATCTTCAGATTTTCTACTTTCTAAATTTTTAATTCATTTAAAATACTTAAAACTTAATTGATTTATATTATCTGTTTATCATAAGAATTATTCCTCCTACTTCCAGGAATTCTGGTCATTGCTATAAAGTTAAATTTCATACGCTTCAAATAAGATGGAAATTGATTAAAAGCCTTTATGATGAAATCAATATAAGTGAGAGTGATTGTCATAATGGATAGAAAGTATGTTTTTATTTCTATAAATAGACTCTTTAATAAGTTATTATTTGACCAAATATCATATTTATGACAAGTGCTATGCAATTTTAAAGTTCTAATGCTTATATCTGCTAAAAGAGACAAATTCTAATTTTAAAGTATAATAATAATAAATGCAGGGTTTTTGTTTTGTTTTTGTATTTTATAACAAGATCAACAAAAGCATATCTACTATATATTGCTTCTATTTTCACAAAGCTGTTGTAATGTGATTCTTAAAAATTCAAAAATTTCAAGATTTATGATCTGAAATATTTAATTTTGGATATTATGTTTTCCTTTTTCTTGTAGCTTTTTTCATATCCTTAAAATGTGATATTTATTTTTGGTGTAATTGCAATTACAATTTAAAATTCTGTTCTTGTTATCTTCTTTCACCACACCAAGCATTTCTTATATAGTATCAATGCAAAAAATATTAAATTTTTCATTTTGGAAATATTAATTTTATTTCATTGCATTTTATCTGAATTAAAAAACATCCAGTTTTTATAATTACATTTGGGCATTTAATTTCTGCCTCCCAGAAAATAAAAGTTTTTCAAATTGTCCCCTTTCTCTCTTACTCATTTCTTTTTTATTTGTTGGATAATGTTTTCTTTTATTAAAAAAGATATTGTCATTGTTCAAGTAAAAGTTGAAAATTGCTGTTTTAAAATATGGTCAATTTAAAGTTTGGACATTTTATAAAATAAATAGCTTACTAAAAGATGGGCATTTTAGTTATTCAGTAATGGAAAAACTTCCTGAAAAGTTAAAGAAGTTAGTAAGCAAACAAATGGAGATGTCAATGAGGCATACATCTCAAAACTGAATATTTTAGGTATGGACTTTTATATGAAGGATGATGATGATTCAATTAACATCAATATGATATTGTACTTTTGTTTTGTCCCTTTTTTTCTAAATTAAATATTTTTTTAATTTATGTGTGAAATTTATGGTCTCTTCTTTTAATACTGGTTTAAAAATCTAATGGGATAATATACTTTATATAAAAAATAAAAATTTGTCAATTGCGGTGAAAGTATATTCATATAATGGAAATAATACTTTCTAGGCTAATTAATATGCATATAATATGATGCCATTCCAACATGGTTCAAGAATTGAAAAGTATCTGAACATCAATATAGTAAAAGGTTTCTAGAGCATAAATCTTCTTCTATAGTTCTCTGTTAAGGGTCTCAATTAATTTGAGGAACTATATATGTGAAAGAATAATGAACTCCATTAATTGTTATTATTTTAAAATGAATTACTAAAATTTGTGTTCATTTTTTAACTGCTATTTGTTCTTTATATCTTTCTGTGTTATTTTAATAAATATATCCTGTAGAAAATGTATGTATAATAACAATTTTTAAATGAATATTTGCTATGTAATAAGCTTATAATAGTAACAAACTTTAAGTTGAAATTTCTTTTTAGTTTAAAAAAATTTAATGATTTCTTAAAACACTATTTTGTAATAGTAATGCTTGAAAGCATATAGATGTAACTCGCCTATTTAAAAATTTTTACTTCTCAATTTAACATAAAAAATTTGTCTGTATTTCTAAAATAGTATAAACTCATTTAACATAGTTTTGTTATAAAAATCTTTTAAAATATTGGTTTACTCCCTTCTAACTTGTTTGAAAGATAGTTTATATAGGATTCATTTTCTTATAGTTTGGGTAAAACTTTGATTAAATTAATATTCCTTACATTGTATTAAATTATAGGCAATCATTAGAAAAACCATATTAATTTGATTTATTCATTTCAAAAGATTTATTACTAGTGTTTAATCTTATTAATATGGCTTCATTAAATATTTGCCGGAAAATGCAATTGTTGTGGAAATTGACAGCTTAAACTACTTATAAATGTGTGTATGTATATAACTAAAACTTGGTATTATTTATTGAAAGATTTAAAAGAATTTATTTTGTTGATATTATTTAATGAACTTCTGATAAAAGTTATTTCACATTATGTTATCAATTGTCAGAATGTTATCAGAAATCGGGTCTTCATGCAATTGTGAATTTTTTGCAGTTCATGAATTATTATAGATAGTTGAATAATAATTGTATATTTCTAAAAAATATATATATATTTAATAATAATAATAATAATAAAAACAATTTGACCCCAAAAATCTTAATTTTTCAAGAGGAGGTTAAGGATTAAAAAAAAAGTAATAATAAAAATTTTATTTTATGAAACAAATGCTTAATTTATCTCTGTGTAATATTTGTGTTTTAGACAAAAATCTTTGAAATTAATTGTTTGTTTAGAAAATGCAATAAAAATAGGTTTTATATATAAACAATATTACTGAATAAAAAGGATTTATTATTTATCCTTGATTATGTGCAAGTGGTTATCTGATTAAAGTGCATGGCATTTTAAATTTATCTTTGAAATCAATAAGTAAAAATCTCTTGACTTGAATATCATTGTTCCAATTTCTTAGGTTGCTGTGCTTGAAGTTTTATCTTTTTGCTGTTTAAATTACTAATTTTAAATTTTATAATTGTTTAATAGAAAATAGATTTAATTCTATGATTTAATTTTTTTTCTAGAAATTGTTAATATCATTTAACTAGTCTTAATGTCAATGATTTCTTAAAGAAGAATTTTTGAGTACTATAGCAAAATTTTGAAAATATATAATATAAACTGTAATAAATATGGCTTAGGAATTTAATTATTGAAATCTAAGATTGTGATATTATCTGATGGATTTCTCCAAAATCTGAAAAGTTGCCATGCCTAATATGAAGTATAAAAACTGCATTTAATAAAAGATTAACGTAAATAAAAAAAAAAGTATTTATTTATTAACTTTTAATTTATTTATATGAACTGTAGGCAAGTACAGTCAGTCTTATACATACAAAAGTTACTTCCAAATGCCATGCAACATTTAACAGTAATATGCATATTCACCAATAACATATTAAAATTTATCAAGCATTGTAATAATTACCTGTTGCTAGGTGTGCTAGTTTATGGAAGTTTTCAGTTTTATTTTATAGAGTTGAAATGATCTTAACAGCAATGATGACACTCTATGCTATGAGAATTAAGTGCTATTTAGAATATTGGGATTTTAGGATAGTTTATAAATTTTAAATGAAATAAGCCATTTTTAATTGTATATAATCCTTATTCCTTCCTCCTTCCATCCCATTTGGAAAAAAGATAACTGCATTATCTGTTTGTTTGACACTGAACTCCTACTTTTATTAATGAATATATTTTTTACAGGTTCAGAGATATTTATTACATTGCAAACTGCATTTTAGATGGCCAAGCTCATAATATTGCTAATATGTGACTATAATCTAAAATTTTATAAATATTGAAGTATTTATTCTTATAGATACATTTTATTCATTGCTATAAAATGTATCCTATTTTATTAAATTTTATCTGTAATTTAAATTTGAAAATTTTAAATTGCTTGTTCAAAATAATAATAATTATAATATGTTAATTATTTTTTAGCTAAATTTGAATAGGTAATGAAAAATTAAAATCATAAGGATAATTATTTAAATCTACATTAAGGAGCAGTGGTAAGTGCTATTATTTTCAGGATTTTGGTGTTAGTTTCTTTACTATAAAGTGAGAAAATAATTTTAAATTGAAAATAATTGCCTTTTGTATAATTATTTTTATATAGGATTATTATATGCATCATCATATTCGTATAGATATCTACTTAAAATATTATTGTTTATAATCTTAATTATATAAAATATATATAAAGAAACAATATATATATTTTTTCTTCTATTGACAAAGCTCTACTCTTTTTTAATTTAATTAATTTTTTAATCTGAATTCTTATATGAGGGAAAAAAATCTAAATACTTATCTGACTGAGAAATCAAGAATAATTTTATTTGGTACTAAAATTCAATGCATTAAATGAACATTTCTGAATATTCATTACATTGAATGATGTTGTATGACAATATATCATATATCTATTCAATTTATTTGTTCTGGATAAAAATGCCATTATTTATTTGATTAAAAACTATACAACATTATATGGCAATTTATATGCTCTCTATTTCTTTTATTTCTCATATCATGAAGGAATTTTTCATTAGCTTATAAACATGTATTGAAAACTGTTAATTTTACATTGAAATATAGCAATGAACAAGATGAATACTAAACTTATGAATAAATGTTTTCTTTTATTTCTTTATCAAAAATTTTACAGTATGCATAGAATTTTATCATAAATATTTTTTGATATTTTATTCTGCTCATTTTAATATTTAAATATGAGCTATTAATCTTTGATAATTAATTATGATTAATAAATGTAATAAACTAAAAGCTTTGCTTGTATCATGCAAATTTGATGATAAAATGTTATATTACAGGGATTTGCATTTAATCTGATGCAATTCCTTTGAAAATTAGCTTGCAAATTAATTATACTTATAACATGAAAACTACTAAATTGAGTTAATAAGTATTTGATTTTTTAAAAAAAAATCTTACCTTCAAATGCTTTTCCATTTTGGCTGGTTAAACTTTATAATCAGTTTGATAGGGGAACTGTACCTGACAAATTATTATTATTTGGGACTGAAATAGAAAGAAAAGTCTTTCTGGTAGAGAATTGTCCTATATGTGTATTATGCTTGGAGAAAACCATTCACTGAATCAGAATATTTCCATTCAATATTAAGGTTTTTAAACCTTTTTTTTTATGGCTTAAAAAAGTAACGAAAATATTCTGGGTTATCATTAACGTTAATTATTGAGAATTCAATACTTTATTTAAGATAAAAGTAGGTTTATTATTATTTTTTTTTTTTTCTTCCAACCTTTTTTTTTTTTTATTTTTTTTCTTAATAATATTATGTTATTATTTGGCTATGTCATATTTCCCTATTTTTATTTATTTATTAAGTGTTGAAAATAAAAGATGCTAAGTTTTATTTATATTTGTTTTTTATATACAATCATATTCTTTACTTTTCCTGTCTTGGTTGTTTGTTTGTTTAGTAGTTTGAAATTCATTTGTATTGTGTGTCTAGTGAAGTTGCTTGGGAAAAACTTCAAAATAAATGCATTCATATTGTATTGAAAACAAACTGTCTGTTCCTAATTTCCTGATTATTCTAATAAAAATTTAGTTTTAAAATTGTTTGTTTGTATATGATGTTAGGAAATTGGATTTAAAGTAAATTTATTTTTATCTGTTTCTATTTATAGACAAAGTTTTAAGGTATATCAATATATGATTTAGTGTGTTTTAGAATCTGTAGTTAAGTTGCCTTTTTTATGTTAAATTTGGAATATATATGTGTCTTATTTAAATTCTTGTCTTTGAAGAATTTAAAATGAACTGTACAAGAACTGATTACTTTTTGTATTTGTAAATTGTGATTATATTTAACTATCTTACATTTGGCTAATCTTTTTCATCTTAGAAATTGTTTAGGTGTGTATCTATGCATTTAAAAAGCATTATTTATTGATATGTATTATATACATACATTTGTCTGCTTTTATGAATAGTGTTGAAATAAATATTGTTCCACATTTAATTGCCATCTCTTGCTTGCTGATCTAATGAGTCATTTCTTTATTTTAGTTTCCCCTTAATTTAAAAACAAAAGAGAAAAAGTTTGAAGGGAATTAGAATTAAATCTATCGATGAAAGCTATAATTTTAAAATGTGATAAAATAAAAGTATTAATATTTACTAAAATTGTTGATTTTTGTCAAAACATTTTCATCCATGTGCAAGTGAGGAAACCTCAAAAATGCCGAAAGCGTGAAGAATGATATCTGAAATATATTCCATTTTTATTACTGTAGTTCTTAATCAAATTTTTGACCAAATTTGTTTATAGATTGATTATTTGAATTTTTCATATATATACGAATGAGATTACTACAAATGAAATAACTTTTATTCATAAAATTCAGTATGTGGTCTTATCACTAAAATTGTGGATTTTCAATCAGATAGGAAAAAATAGCATCTAAAATTAATACTTGTTTTTCTTCACTATTCCATGCAACCACATAAACACTTCATCTTATGTAATTAAGACTGGAATAATTTCTCTAGTTATTTAAAATTTAGTTTATCCCATACTTTCAGTTTATCTGATGACATTTGACTAAATTGGTCTTAAAGATAGATTTTTAACAGCAAAAGAATTA
This sequence comes from Argiope trifasciata, assembly GCA_026543055.1. NCBI lineage: Eukaryota > Metazoa > Arthropoda > Arachnida > Araneae > Araneidae > Argiope > Argiope trifasciata. The sequence goes on from JAPMOQ010054413.1 coordinate 1,395,565, forward strand.
TTCATCTGATATACAGTTTCCTTTGCATATAGGCTGAAAATTTACTTTATTATACATAAATTGTAGATAAGCATAAATTTTATTATTTACGAAACCAAGAAAAATGCACACATAGTTTTTTTTTCTTCAATTACTTATGAAAAATGCACTCTGCATGTGTAATTTCAGCTGGTTATATGATACTTTTTTTAATCAGGTAGTTTTGTTTTTAATGAGTTCTAGATTTACAGATTTAATTTAATTATACCAGAAGTTTACATTAAAAAAAATTCTTATTTATGTATTCATTTATGTAACAAATTATTTCTATAAACATTGTTGTATTGTTAAATATATATTTGATTAATTTAAATTTTAAGTAAAACATTAATGAAAACATCTAATTATAATACGTGTTTGTAATACATGTAATTGTATATTGAGAGTCAATTTACTACATAAAACATATATTTAGTTCAGATTCATTTTAATGACCATAGTCGGGGTGAAAATTATTTCGTATTTTTATTCTTGTTAATAAATTTCTTACTGTAAGCAGATTAGAGTAAGTTACAATAAAAAATGTATAAACATACAAACAATATGATGACAACACCAAACAATTTTTTTATTTGTAACTGTTTTTATTAAAATGCATATTAAAATGTCACTGGTGAACTTTTGACTTAATTATATATCTTTGGCTAGCATAGTCAAATTTTAGCCTATATCTCAACAAAATATATTTGGTAGTTTTTTTGACAACTAACCATTGACCATTTTGTATACAAATTATCGATTAAGTAATTTAACTCTGAATTTTTTTGTGAAATTTTTAGAGTGGAGGTGATTGAGAAACTTGAAAAGTGTCAAATAATATTTATTGTTTCTGCTGACGATGAATGCTTCCGATTCATTTCATTGTTTTGCCTTCCTCTGTAGTATTAATGAAATATTATTGCAAGTTTGAGATCCGTTTTCATGAAATGTTTAAGGTAGGGTTTGGCTGACATTTTTTAGATGACCTTTTTATGGTCTGCCCACAGTTTCGAGAGAAGATTCCTATCTCTGGTGCAGTTGTTTCATTTGACCTAGGTAAAATAAGACATTTCAAAATAATCCCAAATTATGTAACTTTGAAAAAGAGCATTTATTGTTGGCAAACTAAAATTTTGCTGTATAATTCTTTTTTTTAAAAAAAAAACATGATTTTAAGAACTGTAGAAAAAATTGTTTAATATTTAATTATTTTAGTTATTGCCTTCATTGGATATTTAAAATAAAATTTGTGAAACAACATGATATAAACTCTCAGTTTCTTGACTTTTGGAAACCCAATTCTTCTTAATCTTAGAAGCAATTTGAGAAAGAAGATGGATTTAAACACTTGTTAAACGTAAAAGAATCCTCAATTTTATTTCTAATTTTTCGAAGAGGAATACAATGTGTGCATGATCTCAGAACTGATTGGTTCTCAACACTCTTACCATTTGGCTGGAATTCCTTTTTCATTTTGCTAAATAGTGGGTATTTTCCCTGACAAATTTTAGCCTTAAAAAAAATTTTTTTTTTTCAGAAAACTTTTGATTCATAAAATTTTTTAAACAGTGTGTACTAAGTCCATTGCTTAAAACTGCAGTTTTTTTTAATTTGATGTTTATCATTAGTTATTTCAGTGCCTTTAAACCATAACACTGCTGTTCTTAGATTGAAAGCATCAATATCATTATACAGCATAATATTTATATACATATTTTACCATAACATGGTAATTTATAAAAATTTGAGGCTTTAATCTTCTAAACGGCAAAATATTCATCAATTCTCCTTTCATTTATATTAATTCTTCAAATATCTTGACTTGTTGTTCATTACACAATAAATTATTTTTTACAATAATGCATTAAAATTTTTTTATTTATTAAATTAGTTATGTAAAAGTATATATGAATTCTGTAACAATTGTGCTGTATTCATATTATAATAGTAATATTTCATACTGAAAAATAATACTGTATACAAAAAAACTCATTTCAGAATTCAAAGCCAACCATCATGTGATGAAAGAAATGCCACTCTTTATTTTTCTCAACACCTCCAATATAATGCATGCAATAATAAGTACAGGCAGAAAAAGTGTTTCAAATGAAATTTCTTGTCAAACGTATATGGAGTAAACATATTGTAAACTAAGTTTAAATCACATGTTGTCACATTAATATTTAATTTGAATGACTTTTCATTATATATATGTATATATACACTAATGGAAAAAAAAAATCCCAACACCAAGAAAAAAATTATTGTACAGTAATGAAATTTTAGGAATACATTTTTCTAGGTAACATATTTAATTGATTAAAGTTTCAAGATCACAGGTAGAGACATTGGTAAGAAGAGCCATTTCAAATGTGAAATGTTGGTACATTAGTAACCGGTGTAACCGCCAGAATTTTGAATGAAAGCATGCAAACGTGCATGCATTGTGTCGTACAGGTGTCGGATATCAGTTTGTGGTATGGATTTCCATGCCTGTTGCACTTGGGCGGTCAATGCAGGGACGGTTAATGCTGGTTGTGGATGACGCTGGAGTTGTCGTCCAATGATGTCCCATACGTGCTGGATTGGAGAAAGATCTGGTGATCTAGCAGGCCAAGGCAACATGTCGACACTCTGTAGAGCATGTTGGGTTACAAAAGCGGTATGAGGGCGAGCGCTATCCTGTTGGAAAACACCCCCTTGAATGCTGTTCATGAATGGCAGCACAACAGGTTGTATCACTAGACTGACGTACAAATTTGCAGTCAGGGTGCGTGGGATAACCACGAGAGTGCTCCTGCTGTCATGCGAAATTGATCCCCAAACCATAACTCCAGGAGTAGGCCCTGTGTGCCATTCCGCAGACAGGTCACTAGCAGGCGTTCACCTGGCCTTCTTCTAACCAACAAACGGCTATCACTGCGACCAAGGCAAAACCGGCTTTCATCAGAAAACACAACAGATCTTCACTCCGTCCTCCAAAGAGCTCTAGCTTGGCACCACTCACGTCGCAAACGGCAGTGGTTTGGAGTCAGGGGAATGCACTGTACAGAGCGTCTGGCTCGGAGCTGTCCTTGAAGTAACCGATTTGTAACAGTTCGTTGTGTCACTGTGGTGCCAACTGCAGCTCGAATTTCAGCTGCAGACGCAGTACGATTAGCCATAGCCATACGCCGAATACGTCGGTTTTCCCTCTCAGTAGTACCACGTGGCTGCCCGGAACCTGGACTTCTTGAGGCAGTACCTTCCCTTGACCACTGCCGCCGATATTCATGCACAGTGGATACATTCCTGCCAAGTCTTTCAGCAATATCGCGGAAAGAAAATTCACCTTCTCGTAGCCCTACAACTCGACTTCGTTCAAACTCAGTGAGTTGTAGATAATGGCTTCTTCGTCTTCTCAGAGGCATCCTTGACTAACATTTACCCACTACGTCAAATCTCTACTGTAAATAACGATCACGAACCTTACAGTGCTTATTTAAAGCAAACCTCATTTGCATGTTCATAGTGTCGCTACTAGCGCCACACTCACGCGCGTAGCTCGAAATTTGAATCGACGTGATCTTTCACATGTATAAACACGCCTACCGAATTTCGTTTATCTAGCACAGCTCCCTCCTAGTGTGTGGGATTTTTTTCCATCAGTATATATATATATATATATATATATATATATATATATATATATATATGTTGATGGTGAGCTCTTCCTACACAATAATGGCTCGTTTTTATGAACAAATATTTTAATAAAGACAGGGGACGTTCAAAACAAGTAGGGACACTGACAAACAATTAAAGGGGGTAGACAATGAAGACAAAGCATCGTTGGGCATAATCTCTTCTGGATTTTTTCAGCACATCGTTCGTAACTGCTCTCCCTCTGCTTCTACTGGCGCCCAAAGTTCGCAGTTGCAGTTAGGAGTTACAGGAAGAAGTTGAAGTGTTTGAGCTAGCTGATGGTTGCTCTGGTTGAGTCTAGCACACACACACACACACACACACACACACACACACACACACACACACACACACACACACACACACACAATTTAAACATTCAAAATCAAATCCCGTTGCAAACAAATTTCTTGGATTAGGTTTCCATCTACATCTTTATTATAAAACTTTACTAAGTTTTTGAAACATTTCTCTACCGAGTTTTTATAACTTCGCCTTCGAAAATAATTTTTTTTCCTTTTTCGAATACGTTTTATAGGAAAATGTTCTGAAATGTTCAAATTATGAGCTAACACTTT
>JAPMOQ010054413.1:1404844-1435373 GCA_026543055.1 Argiope trifasciata
CGTCACCAAATATCCAAAATAGTTAATTATCTAAAAGGAAAAGAAGAAAAAATTATATTTGAGCATGAGATGTTTTTAATTTCATATTTTTTTTCTTTAAACTGTCTTTTAAGAATATTTTTACATTAAGAATTTTTCAGTTATAGACTGTGGTATCTCAATTGATCTTTTAAAAAATAGGAAGAATTCTCATACTTCATAAAAATTTTCGTATTTTATCATCGACATATGCAGAGCTCATATTAAGAGAGAGTAGGGATTCATACGTACAGAAAGAGCAGAACTTGGTTAAAAAAAAGAGATTTGCTTACATTTGATAGAAGTTCCCTCTTGTACTGCTTTGAGATTATTGAATAATACCATGAATGCTGTTATTGTTGCTCATTCCCAAGAATAGCAAGGCTATATCAACTCTGTGAAATTGTGCACCCTGAAGAAGTCCAATATTAAAAATGGATTGTCAATAAGATTCCCAGATGCCCAGACAAATAAGAATGTGACCAGGTGATGCCTTTTTCGTAAAACACTTCGAGCAGATATTAAAGCACTTAGAACCCTCAGAATGTTTAATATCATAAATAAGTTTTGAGTAAAGAGAAAATCCCGAGGAAAAAATAAAACAAAAATATTTGGTTTTTTCCCAAGCAGTTCAAGGTTTTGTACGTTTCTGGGGTATATCATAAACCCTGAGCAGCATTTCCCCACGAACTTTTACTTACGATATTAAGATCATGATATTTTACTTATTAATATTATTATTAAAAAATTGGCGTTGGATTTAAAAAAAATTTGGAATATATAATGAAAAAGAATTTATGTTTTCTCAGGATGTTTGATAGAAAAAGGAATAATACTTACGTTTTCTTCATGGCTTAGATACATCCTTTCACGCATTATTCCAATGTGATAGTAAATGACTATAAGATGCAACAAATAGGCTAAAAAGCTTAATCTGTACGCAGGAATAAGAGCTTTCCAAGATAAAACATCAGGGATAAATCCTAAAAAAATAATGGGTGATGAAAATGTAGTAAATTATCGATATAAATAAAACTATAAATGTAATCAACAAAACTATTTCTATTTATTTATTAATCCTTCAAGAGACAAGCCTAGAGAACTCAGTTCTTCTTAATTAGTTCCAAAGTGATTATAATCGACATTTACTTTTTTACAGTTTTATTGATCTTTAGACTAAGAAGATTTAATAGATATCAAAAACGCATATTTATTCGATAGCTTATATATGTTCTAGTTTATAATATCTGAATGCTCTTCGATGTAAGACACATTTCTTGAAATATTTTTAGACTTTTCTTTGAATTAGTACTTGAAAATTGCGATGACTTGATAGGCAAATGCTAATTAGAAATGATGCAAAAGACAAAATATTAGTTCGAAATCAGACTATCTCAGATTCAAACGTCCGATTTTTTTCTTTTGTGTCAAATTGATGTACATTAATTCACCTCGAATAAAAACATGTACAGATGGGGGGGGGGGAGTTCAACGCCCAAGTAGCAGCTTAGCTTCGTTCTTGTCAGCGTCAATTATTCAAATTTTTCAAAATCTCCCCCCCCCTAAAACACCAATGATTTATTGATGCAAAAGACAAAATGTTTCCTGCTGGAATATTTCTTTAGTGGCTGAAAACAGCGCTGTTGTATCTTCAAAACATGATTTTAAAATTGTTACAATCAACACATTAAAGGCGGGGGATCTTGACGAAATTATACTAGGCAATAAATCGTAGTACTACGACTCCGGTCTTTAATGTGTTAATTATAATTGTCACAAATAATATTGTCACAAAACATCGAGCAATTTGTATTATAGTCTCAAAATAGATTTACAGATACTTTTAAAGAATCTCTTGTCAATTACCTTCAGCATAACAGCTATTTGGCAAAAAATTGTTGTTATGCATTTGAAAAATGAAGGTTCTGGGAAATACAAGTCTTTTTCCTATCTTTAAAAGAATCAAGATCCCAAGAATTTTAAAGAAAATTCCTACTTGCCAGAAAGTATATGAAAACACTCATTTGCGTTCGTAATTTGAATGTTGATCACATTGTGAACGGCTGGCGTTAAATGCTGCGATTTAATTAGCAATTTTTCATTGTATTTTTTAGGTGCATTTTTGCTATATCTGTGACTTGTATCTTTAATGGAATAAATAACCGTTAGCCATTGCAAAATCCAACAGGGGACAACTCAGACATGAAGATGATAAAATTCCGTTATGGTGGTTCCAGATGGGTACAGAAACGATGTGTGGTTAGCAACCCTTATACTGATGACGGAACTTGCCTCCCACGGGTGGGGGTTGCACCATGACGGATGTGGCCCTTAGAACTCAGCCTCAATTCCCACCAATGCTGTCATGACCTTTCGATCATTCAGACTTTTTTGGTGTTCCTCAGAGTGGGTCAAATTTGTCAACATGATTATCCTTTACAAAGCTAAATGGGGTTTCATTTCCTTTAAGTAACAATTTTATTAAATTTACTTTGAAATGATACCAGAAATTACATTACCTATTAAAATAATTTTTAAATTTCCCCTTTACATTAAATTAATTATAATTGCTTCAGTATTATGCAGAGCAAAAATATTTTTAGCTCTACAATCAAAGAAAAGTTTTCCAAAAATCTAAAATTTAACAATCATTCAATGTTTTGCAATGTTTTGAAAAAATTTCGAATAAAAACTGATGCATAAGCTTAACGTACTTAAGAACATACTTACCAGCTTTTCCCGTGACACAAGCTATTGTAAACCAAGCTAAGAATAAAGCATATACGTTTCTGTTCAGCATAGCATACAATATAGCTACAGAAGACTCCATTTTTAGATCCCCATGACGATATTCATAAAGCCCACACATTACAGCAAGCAAACAAGCTAAGGCAACGCACCAAATTACTGTTGTTACAACCTAAACAGGAAGTATATTTCAGAATTAAAATTTCTGTAAATCAGCTTTAGAATAAATATATATTTTTTATTTTTCACAATGGCATATTGGTACTATTGACTTTTTTTCATTAATTTTTGTTATGATTTTTGAGTGAATTTATTCAAAAATTAAAATTAAAAGTATTTTGTTTTTATACAATTTCTGATTTCAATGAAGTTAAAAATATATTTCAATATACTTATTTTTTAAACAATAATTTTAATTTATATTAAAAAATTCCTTTACATTAATATAATCTTTTACCTTTGTGATAAAAAATCCAAATTAATAATTAACACATGTATTTTTGTTTAAAATAGTAATTTGACCTCATTACCTGAAGATTTATTTAATTTACAAATTAAATGACCTTCCTATTTGGGGCATTAATTATTATTTTATTAATCAAATAAATTACCCACCCCCCAAATCTATAAAACTTTTTATTTCTGATTTAATTATAGATTTAAATAGCAAATATTCTGAAATTATGTACATGAATCAGATTTGTCATTGTGTATGATAGGGTTAAAGTAATTCTATTTTTCCTGTGGGACAAACTTAAATTTTATGTTATAATGAACTGGATATGAGAATTTTAAAACACCTGTATTTAAAAATGACAATAATTATCTGGTATCCGAAGTTTTCTGGTCATTTTTTTTTGTTTTTTTGTAAAATCAAAATATGCTTTTCATTGGAACTAGACATTATTTTTAAAATAATGATCAAAGGGTTTGGCCTGTATTGACCAAGGCACTCAGTTTCTTCATATAAAATTAGTAACAATCAAAACTAAAAATACTATTAATTTAAATCTAACATAAGCTTTAAGTCTGGTAATATTTTTATTTTAACGTTCTTTTTAGAAGTTCTAATCAATATAATGAAACTAAGCAATGCTTTGTTTTTGAATTATTAAATACTTTTCATCAAAACTGCTATAAACAAGAACATTAATTGCAGGGATGTAGTATAACAGTTTTATTATTATTCCATCTGATTTTTTCCTTTTATATGAGAAAGTGAACGAACTTATTTTGTTACGAGTATTTTTGTTTAAGAAATGAACTCACCGCTCCAAATTTAATACTGTTTTTATATTTTGCAACTACATATCCTGTGACGAGACCAATAGAAAAGGAGCCGACGTGATCGAATGTCTTGATGAACAATGTGTTCCACATCTTTGGTCCGGATCTAAAAAGAAAGTATTGAGAGCTGAATTCTTGTATTACGATCAATATTAAATCTATAAAGCTTTAAGGATACTTTTTTCTATGCGTTGACAGCCATTAAAATATTTTATAATCTTTTATTTTATAAACGGTTATAGTAAGACTCTTTTCTAAAGCATACAAAGGCTATTTTAAAAAAGACTTTGTGATTTTGAACATTGGTTTAATAATGAGGATGAGGCCTCAGAGCCATTTTCTTCAAGAAATTTTCGCCCCAGCCCTCCGATTGAAAAGCGATAATGTTCAATCATTCCCATATATATATATAATGCATTACTGTGAAAGTAGATTTCAAGCTATTAGTGTGTTAATATTTGAAATCCTTCTAATATCGGTATAAAACAGTAGGTGATCAATTAACAAAAAGAAAAAAAATCATATATCACAGAGGATTGGAACAAACAAAGAGAGAGAGAAAAACCCCCTGAAGTTTATAAAATAATGTATTCTTCCAAACATGAACATCGAGAAGTAAAATTAAACGTATTACAAAATTAAAAATTTGAAGAATAAAGGCTTGAGCTTGTAAAAATGTTGTAGAATTATTTCATAAAAAATTAATCAATCTTTAGAATAATAAAACTAGATTCCGAAAACGCTGAAATCCCTATTTCTCCAGGAATGTGGTGTGAAACCCAAAATATAAGTAAAACTGAAAAAAATTGGGAAGATCTCAGCTCATTAGCCTTTGCTATAATTGAGCATCAAAAATGCAAGTGAAATGTGAAATCACTACAATATAATGTTCAGATGCAATCTTATCAAAAACTAATGATGAAAACAACATTGAAATAAATTGCTATTTACTAGCAGAAAAAATATATTGTTAAATTCATAATTAAATAATTGTTAAATAGAAGAGAAGAAATAATTCTATCCGTTTGCGTGTTCATAAACGCTTCCAGATTATAATAGCAAGCTTACGTAATAAAAACTAATTATTATAAATGTTTGCATTCATTATTCGCACAATAAAACAGCCATGAAAATAATAATAAAAAAAGGTTATTACCGTTATTTATAGATATTTCCTATATTAAATATATAATTTAATACAGCTTTATTGAATTGGCATTTTGTGACTTCAATGAAAATGTGCATAAGTGGGTTGAACGAAATAACAGCATTCCTGTGATATATTTTTAATTTCCAATGAAGCAAAATTAAATATTACAATTTTTAATTTATTATCTAGTGACGTTTTTACACATTTCAAGGCATTTTTTTAAAAATTTATTACATTTCTTAGTTTAAGGCTGAAATCTTTTTGTATATTATGGATTTACTTATACAATAAATACAATGACTGAAATATTGAATCCAGATTGGGATAAGACATACGAATTAAGTCCTAAATAGCATCATTATTATGATGTTTTGGAATAAAAGTTCAAATCTATTTAGAAGTTTTCAATTCATAAGTTTTTTAAAAATCAATTTGCATACTTGTGAAACATTTCTAAATGTATTACTTACACTCCATCTAGAAGATACATTGAGAGAGCTCCAGGAAGTTTATGTATGAACACGATTGCTCCCACTGCTGCCATGCCGCATATCACAATTACTATGATTAGTATAAATCCAATGTTTGGTTTTCTGAAAGATCAATTATTTAGGCGTTACTTAGGAAACATAATTCTTTTTATTGAATATTCTTAAATTATTGTGATATAATGGTTCATAATACGAAAACGAATCATTTTTTTTAGTGACCATTGTCATTTTGAAAAATAACAATAAAATTTTTTTATGAATAGGGAGGTGAACAATACAGGATTATACAAAATAAATGTTTGCAACTTTCTTGCAAACAACGATAGGAAGAAAACATTTGTCACACAATATAAAAAGAGGCTTAATGTTTTATTTCAATAGGTAACAATAGCCATATTTTGCTTTCTTCCCGTGGTTGCATGAGTAATTTCATACGGAAAGCTAATTTTTATCAGCCATTGCAAAGTAAGTTCACAGACATTTATGTGCACTCATAAATATTGTTAGAATCTGTAATATTTAATAACATAAATGTGGAAAAGACATTTTTTTGGATATTTTTTATGGATAGTGAATTCACGCAGATTCATGCAGAATGAAGCAAATTAATATTCAGAAAAGTACAAGAATTATGACGATATAAGTATAAGGAGATGAGATCCGGGCGAATCTTCTAGGGAACTTCATAATTTGTCGAAGGCTTTAAAAAGCAAAGTGAGTCAATTCTGTCTTTGGAGGGTTGATTGCAGAGAGAGATCTCTAATTAAGTTCTATTACCTTTTTTGTATGCTTATATTGTTAATATTTACAAATGCTACTCTTTGTGTATGCTTTGACTGTGTATTTACTATCTGTGTTTTGTATTTCCTTATGAAATAAAGTTTTTTTTTTCTATTACCCAGCATTTAGGACTTTTACCATTACGGTCCCACTGGACAATTTCCTTAATAATATTCATTTGGCCACCTAAATTTTCTTCAAATATTGACGTATATTTCAGGCGCTATCTTACCGCTGTCTTTCTTTGTACCACCCTAAGAATTGAAAATGCTCAGAGAGAATCTTTCACATGCAAAGGAAATAGGTTCTTGTATCGATTCTGCTTTACTTAAAGAAAGTCACGTGAAACAATTAATAAATACGTAAAAAAAAAAACCCTTTAAAACTTTTTTTTTGCCTTGTGTTTAATTTTTTTTCATGTTTTGGGCTGTAGAATAATATTGTTATAATCGCATTCATTACAACTGCTTTGAACAGCAAAGAACAAATTTACTGTCATACTTATTTTATTGAAACAATAAAACGAAACAAATTTAAAAACACTTATTTTTGAATTTGTAATAAAATGTTATTAAAATTGACTACTTACTTAATGAGAAACCAAACAACTATCATCGCTACAACATACAACTGCATGATAGCTGCCAGCAACCATGTGTGGTATAGGCACTAAAGTTGAAAATATTTTTATCAGTAGTTTAATTTATAATCTAAAGAATAAAATCGGAAAGAAATAAAAACTGATTACTTAACATACCGTATCATCTGACTGCCAGTAATTTTGAATATAAAACAGATTCAGCCACCATCTGTCCCGACAGCTTTTCAGGAAAGGGCCAACAAAATCTCCCCAGAAAGGCCCATTTCCAAAGAGAGGTAAGAGTAAGAACAAAGCTATCGCCAATAATTGGAAAAATGTCATCCTATACGAAGGAGAAAATGTAAAGCATTCGATTACATACGAATTGTAAATCCACACTTAGCACAACAAAATATGTAGAAAAAAAAATGAAAAAAGAAAAATTTGAAATGCGTTGTTTCGTATGACACTTGCCATTGGACAAGTTCACTGTTACGAATACAGTGATTTAAACCGATAGGTAGCGTCTCTTTGTTTTAGTAGTCCCAACTGGGGTCAGAGAACGACTTTACCACTCACGCATCACTCATTCGCTTGCAGAACCTCTTTTTACAGACAGGCACATCTCACAAAGAGAATAACAATGCCCGAACCGGGACTCGAACCCAGAACCCCCAGATCACGTAGAAGGCGTGCTCTCCCTGTAACATGACGCCGGCAAAGTTGAAATGTAATAGTGGTAATCATATGTTTGCTACTGATACCGCATTGCTTATCTTCAAAACATTTAAAACTTTGATGTAGATATCGCTTTGTAGCAGTCTTCAGAGAAAAATTGTAGAAGTTTCCGAAGTTGTATTAATTTTATTAACGATTCGGTGAGATGTACAGCTTAAAGAATCTTTGAAATAGCTCATAATCATTATAAGTTATGGACTTGTAATGTGCCCTAAGAAACGGGGACAATAACAACTATAAGTTACTGAAAATGTTGCTACTAAAAAGTTTCAAAGATTCTTAAAGCAATAGAATTGATTGTAGTTAAAGTAAAGCTTTTCTATATCGAGTTTCCATAAAACGTAAATATCGAATTATATGGAATTGTTTGCTGGATTTTGGATTTTATATAGAAAAGTTTCTATATATCGAATAAAATTTTTGGAATAAAATTCATGTATATTTATTACAATTAAAAAGCAATCTTTTGGTTTTTTTTCGGGAGAAGAAATATAAATAAAATAAGAGAGGAAAAAATCTGTTGCATCATTCTTTCTGCTGTAGACATTATTTTAAGGAAGATTGGTATTCCTTTACAATGAAATAATAAGCATTTAATAACGAGTCGAATGCTTTTTATTAATTTCTAATTAACGAATCTTTTTTCTAACGAGAAAATAACTTTTTACATTAAATTCACTCTAGCTTTACATTTCTTATAATAATTAAACCTTCTAAATGATATTTAATTGTGTGAAAATAATTTAGCATTGTAAAAGATGTAGACAGAAAGATAAATATCTAAAGACTTAGTAAATAAATTTTGACAATATAGATGAAGAGATTTGAAAAAGCGATATATAAAAAAACTTGATTCGTTATTAATATCGCATTCTAGTCTCTCTAATGATCTTTCGAATCTGTCATTTTTATTTTAAACGCTCTTAATAAAAAAAAATCCTGAGGTTTTATGAAAAAATATTGTTTACTTACCTTACGTAGGGTTTAAATAGCAATTTTGGGAGATTCATTTTTGGCATATTAATGGATTTTCCCCATCGAATGAACGTGATTAAGAATCCCCTAAAAACAAAATAGATAAATAAATAAAAATTACAAAAATATTTTGCAAGTATACTGGATATTACCTTTCATAAAAGATTACTAATCTTGATCACTAAAATTTTAATTATAAAAATATGTTGGAAAACCTATTTTCAGCTTAACAACTTATATCTATTTCTTTTGGATAGTAAAAAAATTTAATGGTGTTAAAGAAAGAAATAATAAAGCCTTTAAATTCAAATCACGGAGATAGTTATATGCATATAATTAAGTAGAATAGTTTGATTAGCATTGAGATAATTCGAATAGTAATTAATGATTTATAGGTGGCAGAATATGTGCCTGAGATCTTCAGATGTTGAAATTTAACGAAAGAGTCGTAACCCATTATCTAAGATTCGTTCTAACAATTCAAATGTTCTCAAATTGCGGATCACGATAAGATTTTAAATATATATGCATCTTTCACGTAACATGGAAAATTGTAATATGGGATCATACTAGTCGTTAAGTCATATGGTAACAAAATAAAACAAAAAAAATGACACAATTCATAAATAAACAGTTCGTGTCAAATGACAAGAAATGAAGACAAACAAGGGCCTGTCTAACAAGCGAATAACGAATATAAAGAAAATTAGTTTTGAAAATCTGTCGCCTCATCTGTTGGTCCTATCTGCTATTCAAATACCAAATAATTATCTTAGCGGATTGGCGTCAATAATTATTGTTTTATCTAATACTCAACGAGTCCTTTCACGGCTGATTGTCTTTTTGGTGGAGATTTCTGCTTTTGTAGTGTTACATATATGTGAAACTTTTATAATGCGTTCTAAATATCTTCTAGTTTAGAGCGCTTCACAAAATTCACAAAAGGTTTCTTTTAAAGGTAGAATGCGTCAGAATTTTTGATTCTTAACTTTTATGTGCAGATTCTTATATATATATATATATATATATATATATATATATATATATATAAACACTTGAATAAAAACATTTAATGATGAAATTCGTCCTGAGATTACTCAATAGTTACGCAAGCATGGCCAATAACTTTCAAAGTTTCTTGGGGCTTCATCAAAAAAACATAAGGCAGATAACATACGATGGCTTAAAAAACAGAATATGTAAAAGACGATAAGTAGCAGTTGCAAATCATTCGCAAACGCAAAATAAGATGGATATTGAAATAATTTATGTATATTCCATAGTTGTATATATAAGCAGGAAGGAATGTTTATGTGGATGTTTGTGTAGTGTTATTTTCATTTCTGTTTGTGTAAAGTTCCCCGCATATTTTTGAACGTCATCGATATGCTTTCACAATAAGAACGATCAGAAATAGAATAAATCTGAAGAGCTTAATTTTGCAAGAATGTTTCTTCCAGTTGATGCTTATTTAAGACTTTCTTGTAGTCAATAATAAATATTTAAACATCTTTCTTATTTAGAAATAACAAAAATAGAATCTTATATGCATATTTTTTCTGTTTCCTGTATATTACTAAAAGATTTTTTCCGCATTTTCTTATTGGTTTAAATTTCATTAAAGTTATTTTTCGGTATACATTCTTTGCCAGTATTTATTAGATAAAGAAAATTCATGTCAATCACTTTAATTGTGGATCTTTTGATTTCTTGGAGAGGTATAATGCCTTATTGATTCCCATAAAAATTTGATGAGTATTATTTGATGTTAAGCATGGTTTGGTGAAATGAGATAGTCTATTGGTAAACTGCGGAACAAATCGATCTTAATTTCTCGCTTACGAAGAGTAGAGGAAGGATTGTAATTATCAAAAAATACGAACCAAGGTTTACGTTTAGACCTTCTTGAATCTGAAAGACACATTTTTGGCATGATGTCTGTCAGTGAACATCATAATTAAAAAGTGTTTTAAGCTAGATGGTTGAATTTTGCAATATGGAATTACGGCCAAGTGCTTAGATATCTATTATTTATAGAATGAATATGAACAGACAATCTGTCCCTCTGTCAGAGTGTAAGTGAACTCCATAACTAAAAAACGCAAAGAGCTCGGTAGATAGAATTTGGTACACAAATGTTCCATTTCCTTTTCATCTCCCTCCCTTTCACTTTTTCTTTTCCGCAAATATTTCCTTTTTATATGTAGGTAACCAAAAATAGATTCCAAATTTTGATCTGAATCCGTCAAATGGTTTACCGACTGTCATTCTGTACTTTCTCATGTATATAAACACAGTTTCATAAATGTTAAGACTTAAATCATGGAATTCGGTGAACAACATTTGTAGTTTTCTGTGAAATTTTGGTCTCAATCGATTGACTAAAAGACATCCAAAATAGATATTCTCACGACAGATTCAGTAAAAACGCCAGATTCCTATCAAAGATCCACATTAATAAAATCATATTTATCGTTTACCAATACCATGAAAGGATTTCGTGGCTTTATCGAAAATCTACAATTTTATGTGGAGGAAGGCAGGTAAGACTTTTATCGGGGACTACACTAGAAAGCTTCGGGGAGAGGAATTCGGTATGACCGGAGTTTATTCCACCCTCACTCCAATTGGCGCAGTCTTCAAAAATCGCCAACTCGCTAACCATGGCCTTTCGCCGTATTTTTCTCAATCGCCAGTTTTGGAGCATTATCGTCATGTTGGCGAATAGGGAGTTAAAGAACGGTCACATCTATTTAAATTTTATTGTTATGCTATTGAGGTTAGATGATTCATTCATTATATTTGCGATGTGAGAAAGTATTTGAATTTCTTTTAGTGAGTCTTTTTTATTAACAGCTAAAGGCAACAATTATTCTTATACAATAAATATTCTGACTGATTGTTTATGTGTGCATTAATTTAAAAAAAAAACAAGTCTGTTCTTGAGACCGGTGACTTTAAGAAGGTTTTATTTTGTGATATCTCGAAAAACCAGAAAGTAGTGAATGCGATTATTGATGACACATCTGTGGACAATGAATTTTCTTCAAAATCAGTACAATAGTTGGTAATGGGAGATTCTGTATTTTTTCTTTTACAGAGATGTAGAGTGAAGGAGTATTCATGAAACTTTTTTTTGAAAACAGGGGATGATGATGTATTGATGACCACTGATGATATATTTTCTAGATGTCATGAGATTTCACTTAATTAATACTGGTGAAATCGAATCTGTAGTTGTGCTATGGATTGTTTTAGTAATTATTTTAGTAGTTAATTTGAAATCTGTTTCATTCAAATAAATTTTTGAAGCATCAGAAATTATTTATAAGGACAAAGGAATATGGATCTTCTGAACCAAGCGTTAACTGATGTGAGAATAGACAAGAAGCATAGATGCACTTTTTTTTCAACATCAATCATTGAAGAAATTCTTGTATCATGGATAAAGTAGATTTCAATTATGAATCAGTTATAGAAAGTTTGAACGCCAGCTGTTTTGCAATACTTATTTCATATTTCCATTTTTTTATGATTTTGCTGTTACCAATGGCACTACTAACATGTCAACGATTTAAGCCTAAATGAGCGTTCCTTGTTTTTCAGTAGCGCCAACTACGGCCAAGAGTACGACTTAGCTACTGCGTGCTTCACATTCGCTTGCATAACCCCTTTTTACAGGGGGGCACATTCACACTACTCACAGATAGAACACAGAATAACAATAACAGAATATGTCCGTACCGGGACACTCAAACCCTGTGCCAGAACGCCGGCTCTTTTTATTATAGGGCACTGATATAAGAATAGTTTAGAATGTTTTCTATAGTGTTTTAAAGCGAGACTAAATGAGAAATGGAACAAATTCTAAAGCGAGAGGAAATGAAATATAGAACAAATTCTAAAGCAAGAGAAAATGAAATACAGAACAAGAAATACAAGTTCTGATTTCAGTTTAATACAAGAATTTACGATTAAAGGAATGTTTGTTGTGGCTTATGGCATTTTACAAGCCTGTTTGTAGTTAACTGCTAGCGATTTAAGTCGCGTGCGCGTCTCTTGTTTTTTCAGTAATGCCATCTAGGGTCAAGAGTGCGACTTAGCTACTTCATGCGTTACATTCGTTTGCAAAATCCTATTTTAAAGCGGGGCACATTCACAAACTTCACAGATAGAATATAGAAAAAGAACAACCATACTCAAACTCCGAATGCCTAGATCAAGAGGAAGACACCACCCTCTTGAGACAGCGGCAAAAGAATATTTTAAAATGCATCACACAACATTACATTGGACATATTATTTATTTTAAATTATTGAAAATGATACTAATTCTTTAGACAATAAATAAACCAGAAGGATATAAATATTAAAAAAAAACTTACGCAATGAAAAAGTAGTTCTCTACTCCATTTGATCCATTTGCGATTAATGAGAATGAAAATTGCTGCATATATTCATAATAATTTATAACACTACCTGAAATATAAAAAAAATATTTCTTTCTAATGTGTTGAAATCCATTCATCTTAATTTTAGAGTAACAAATGCAGTCTGAAAGATTCTAATTGTATAAATTTTTAAACACGTTATTCGGCAATGAGAAGTATTTTTTAATCTTAACCATAAAAATCACTATACTATTTTCACACTATTTCTTTTTGCCTGTTCAGCATGTTTTCACAAATTTATAGATTATAGAAAATGTTGTATTTATGTTTTATTATATGATTGTTTTTTTAAGGTAAACAAACACAATGATGGGAAAACAACTTTAAAGGAATAACCTAGCGATTAAAAATAAACATTAATTTACTGTCATAAAATTTTTCTTGTTGTATAGCAGTAATTCCCAATTCATATTTATTTTTCACGTATAGCAAATTCACACATTGGGATGACGCAAATCTTGAAGATATAAGTGGATATTAATATTTTTTCACACGTAATATTAATTGTTTTAAAATTAGAATAACGGATGGAAATTTTTGAAAAAAAAAAGTGTTGAGACCAGTAACGAAATTGCAAGGATTAATTACAAAATAAAATCCCCACAGATCATAAGCTTATATGTTCCTCTGTGATTATAATTCACGAAAGATATGCGGCTAATTATACACAAATATACTTATTAAAGAATATGCGTGGCAGCTTCTAAGGGATGATTCCTGCTCGTTAACTCATAAAAATTTATTGCTCATTAGTGAACAGCCATTGCATATTTAAATGGGTACTTTACGACATTTAAATTATGACGTTCGTCAAGTGAAAAAAGAGTTATAAATTAAACAACTAAGATTCAAGAAAATAATTTTTTTTGGAGAATAAACATACATACTGTATTTGAAAAAATAGAGATGATTGTACATTAGATACGTGTGGCCTAAGACATTGAAAACGACGGTGAGTAGGAAAAGTCCCCTCATTGTTGGCATAGGATGATTGTCCTTGCTGACGTCCATCAACCGCTTTGTACTGCTTATCACAGATATGGACTGAGATACATTTTGTAGCACTCCTGTTAAATACATCGAAAATAAAAAATGATCGTATATTTTTAGACACTTACTGAAATTGGTGAGTTTATATATTTACATATATAAAATAACATCCGATAAAGTATAAACATATTTTGTTAGAAATAACTCATGTGTTATTTGACGAGTTATAATTTGTAGTATTATAGTTACAGATAATTTAGTATATGAAAATAAAGGAGCTCAGCTGTAAAAGGCAACTTGAACATAATAAGTTTGAGAATTGATGTTTTTAATAAATGGCATCATTATTGCTAATACTAATCTCATCAAAATGCTTCGAACTTAAGAAAAAATAACTAATTTTAATAAATTGGCTGTCATTGAAAGATTCATGAAGTTTTAGAAAAGGTATTCAGCATCGAGCACTATTTCGTCCCTTTTTCAATGAATTATACTAATTATGCTTACCATCCCATGTATATTTTTTTAAATAATGAATGCAAAAATGTCTAAATGTCTCTATTTATTCGCATTTTATTAGAAATATTTTTCAGTGATGTTATTTCTTATAATAGCAATATGTATCTCATTTAATTTGTTTAACACTTCGCAGTACGTTATTGCACAAATTTCCTTTTTATTCTTACGTGAAATGAAAAAAAAATAATAAGCTATTCTTCATATCAGTTTTATTTTAATAAAATAATTTCTGAGCAATAATAATTTGTATATCGGTGAAATAATAACTTCATTAACATTAAAGTTTCTAACTAATTTAAAATTATTTATTTTTGCTATTAAAAAATTAGATTTTATAAAATATAGAAAGTAAATCCTTTGAAATCCTTTACTTCAAAGAACATAATGTCATGAAACAAATAGACACTATATGAAATAAATAAATAAATAATTATTGGTTATCCACAAAATAGCAAAGAATTATGCAAAATAACTGAATTATACTTCTTAAAAGTAGCATGCGCATGTGCATTGATGTTCTCAGTAAGTAATTTGTATTTTGATTCAACATGGTTCTTTAATAGAGAATCATTAGTGAAAGCGAATATGGTTTGAAAACAATTCTGTTATTAATATACTTTTCTCTAGAGCAATTGCATCCTCTAAAATAAGTTCTAATACAAATTCAAGTTAACATAGATTGATTAATTCGAATGAAATAAAATTTTCTGCATTTTTAGTAAAATGATATTTAGTTTCTGAACTTAAAAATCCTACTGTAAACTCAACTGCACTCTAGATTTCTTTTTTATTTTACTAATGTTCTTAATTCATTTATGTTATTTTCCTTTCAAAAATGCACTTTTGAACATGAGCATGACAGGTTCACATAACAAAATTTTTCTAAAAGGGTTGAAAAATAAATGAAACAATGTTTTTTACTTACTTTGTACTTTGGATAAGGAGTCGACTCCAAATTTATCGAAATAAAGCTCCAGGGCCGTTCCTAACAGCACAGTTAATACGATGGATGATAATACAATGCTATTTTTGAAACCACCAGAAACCATCAGTTTTCATTTTTTTTTTAAAAGAAAAGGATACATATTAATATTACGTTTGGAACAGAATAATTTTTTTCAATAAAATTACTCGCAACTTTATAATAACTAAAAAAGGGGAGCACAATACTAAATTAACGGCTTAAATAATTAATCTTATTAATTAGTGTTTTGAATTGAAAAAGAATGCATTACAAAAATATTTGTTCCTATATTTTAGTTAACTTTATTCCAACAATCTGCTTTTGCACTTTCTCACATAAAAATATGCAAAGAAAAAGTATTTAAATAATTGAAAAAGTTGTAGAGATTTTGGCAAAACTCAATGTTTCAGAGTTTACCGAATTCAAAGAACATATTTTTATAATTATGTTTGTTTGTTCGTTAACATAGTAATTTAACAGCAATGAGAGGTAGACAGATGCAATTGTAATGAAGTTTAACTATTTGTTGATCAAATTTGAAGATTTTTAAAACATTTTGACGAAATCCATTCGCAGTTGGTGTATATATCTGGTTACATGACAAAAATGGACATTATAATAGCAGAATTGCTATACAATTATGCTGAAAGTCGATGATAGGCATGTATCTAAGGTATGATGCATAAATTTAGCCTTTTAAGTGTAGATCTGTACCAAATTTTGAATAAAATTAATCAAAAAGAGGATATTTTGCTTTTTCCAAGGCATATAAAACCATAACTTACAAATACCAGAATTTAGATTAATGAAATTCGATGTTTATTTTTAATATTGATTTTAACAAATTTCAAATGAAATTCTGTAAGTTATTGGCCGTCTGCTGAACGTTGTATTCCCATGCGTAGAAATGCGACAATTCAAATACTTAAAAACTTAGAAAAATGACAAAAATTACCATGTAATCTTATTAATACAATTCTATTTTGCGTTCAATTTTGGTTTCACATGATAAAAAAAACTATCCGAAATGAATGCTCGTTTTTCTTTTAAATACTATGAAGTACAAAACTCCCACATGCAGGACGTTGGCAATAAAAATTTGAATGTTCTTGGTCTTTAAAACATTTTCCAAAGTTTACAATTTTATGTGTGTGTAGGGGAGGGGGAGGGAGAAGACGATAACAATTTTATTAGATAACGTATGAAAAAAAAATTGGTACACCACTTTTTCTAAATAGAGATGTCTGATTGTCTATGAGCAAGATAATTCTGGAACATGTAACGTATCTTTACACAAAATTTGCCGATTTCTATAAAATTTTAAATGAGTTCATTCACAGGAGGTTTGTCGGAATAGTAAGAAACAAACTTGAAGACTGAAAAACGCAAATAGCTGGATAGATAAAATTCAGCATACAATTTTGGCGACTAAAGTGTGGATTTGCTTTAAATTTTGAACCAAATCAATATAAGAATTAACCATTTGTCTGTGCATTCACATGCAGATAAATGTGACATTTCAAAATATAATGATTCAAACGAAATTTGACATGGGATCTTCATGTTTGGCTTCAATCAGATGAAGAAAGGGAATTCAAAATGCCTACTCAGGTTTTTTTTCCCTTGTATCCATCTGAACCTAGCCTTATTTGCTTTCTTGATTACAAATGAATGCTTTCATCATTTCAAATTCGATGTTTTAACAGCTAATTATTTGTTTTGCCTTGATAAAAGTAAAGTATTTTGTTTTCCTACGGATTCAATGTAATACACGAAAGATATAAATTAATTCTAGGTTCCATTGATATATTCTATAATAATAATAAAATGAATGTACGTAATTAACATCAAGATTAATTTCCTGATTTCTACATTCCGAAAGAAAAAATAAAAATTTTTAATAAATTTAATTGTCAAGTAATTTCGCCACCTATATATAAGCGAAAGAAAATACATTCATGAAAGTATTTTTGATATTGAGGAATCTAAGATAGCGATTTTTTAAATGTTGATCAAAAAGGGATTTCAAATTATTTTTATTTGATTGAAACGCTTTTGGTTATATGTCAAGGGAAAATAATTCTCTAAATATGCTATGAATAAGGTTAACAGAATTTTATTTTTAGACAATTCATCTTCTCTCATTCTCATAACATTTATTTAAAGATAAAAGCATTATATAGTCCCAATAACTCTTAATGATTTATGTTTTATGTTTACAATCATATACGCCCCGGTCATATCTGTCCGTCAATTGCTTTCTAAAGCAAGAAGACACTTGTAGCAGCATCAATGACTTTTATATGATTCACAGCTTCAAGTCTTTTTTTTTTCGGAAATATCCATTATATGGAAAAATAATTTTATAAGTGTACTTCTTTTGAGCTGGTATAATAGTATTTCCTTTAATTTAGATATTTGACTGATGGTATGCTAAATTCGCTATCTCTACTAATAATAACCAGGGACGTGTCAGCATGCGTTAGTTTCCTGAAAGCGAGCCCGTTTGTCTTACAGCTACCAATTAAAAATGTAAAGGTCACATATATTTTGGATGTCAAAAATGTTCGCCGATGAGTGATTTAAAAAAAAAATTTTTTAATTCTAATTTTCATTAATTAAAAATTAAGCCAAGTTTTCCTATTTTTTTTCTTGATGATTTACGTAAATATTATTGCACAAAAATGATTGTTATGTTTTCTTAAAATTCAAATAATGAATTGAAATGACTTTCACATCTACATATTTTTATTTTTAAAATATATTTTAACTTTATTTTACAATTACGTAATCCTTTGTTGAAGTGTATTTCATCATTTTTATTATTGCTACTAATGTTTTATCCTGCCCTTTTTCCATTGTTGAAAAGAAAGATATGAAAAGTCGGATTATTCTTCAATGTTTAGAGATTTCAGCATAAAAAGTATTTGTAATTAAATTTTCGAAATTTTGGTGCATTTACAATTAAGGTTTCATTTCAGAATCAATTAATGGTGAAACCCTTTTTAAAGGTAATCCATTTCTAAACAGTAGAGATTTTTCTGTCAAACATTATTACTATTTACCCTATAACTGGATGCATAAAAATATAGGACAGTTAAGTAAATACATATCAAGAATACAAGGTTGATAAATATCATAAATTATGTGTCTTTATATGTCATTTTATGTCTTTTTATATATCTTTGAGAATATTTGATGATGTCTTTTTATATATCATATGATATGAGATTACATTAAATCCAAACTCCATATTTAATTGATGTTTTAACAGCAATTAATGTCGACATGACTATTAGTAGTTCGAAATCAGCTAAATAGGTAATAATTTTTTTATACACTATAAATGTTGAAAAATAGCAGAGACATATGGGATATTCTTTGCAATTTAAAAATATTTGTCTTCTTAAATTCAATGCTTGAATAATTTCAAATGTTCCTCAGTGGAAAGAATTAAATTTTAATACAATAAATTATCGCATGGATTTTTTTTTGTTGCATCGAGGCAAATTATTATACTTCATATTTTAGAAAGTCAAACTGTTATTGTAATTTTTTTTTGTTAAAATTATACATAATTTTTTTTTAAACATAAAACATTAAATTTATATTTTAAAATAATGATAATATCAGAGAATTTTCTAAAAGTTCAAGTTATAAAAGAAAGAAAACAATGCTTAAATTGGAAAATGCTACATGCTGCACATAATTTTTGCTAATTTTTCATTTTTTAAATCCATTTTCTCTTCTAGATGACATTATTGATAAGTTTTGAAGTATTTTCTAATTTTTAGTTTGAAGAGTTTTTTTTAAAAATCTTTTGCCATATTATTAAATGTGATGTGGTATTGGCTCAGTTCTTGGCACTTCAATCGTTCTTTCACTGAAGCTATGTCAATTCTCTTCTGGTAAATCAGAAACAATAAAACACTAACATTCATAAAAGTTGGGAATATTTATCCCTGGTTAATTGTTTCGTTTATTTTTCAAAAAATACAGCTGAAATTTAGTATAAGCATATTTCTGGATTTTTTCCATGTTCTGTAAAAGAATATGCTAATAAAAGTTTTATGCAAAAAAATAAGTGGTTGATACAGGCTTGTGCTACAAATCTGCAATATTTATCCTTTTTCGATGATATTTGGTGCACACACTTTTCAAGACTAGAAAATGATTCCTGTAATCTTTACTAATTCCCAAATTTAAATCAAATATGTTAGCAAAAATTAAGCCAGTGTTTTTTTTTTCAGCAGTGCTGTCCAAAGATATTATTACAAACGGGTTTTAAAATATCTTAAAACTAAAAAAAAGATGTCTACTTTATTTTTGTACAATTTTTTAAATTTAATTTTATCAATTTTTAAATTTAATTTTTATTTATAATCTGACATTTCTATTATAAGAAATCAAAACTTAATTAATTTATCCATCAAAACTTTCAATCGCATACTTTTGCCAATGTTAAAATTAGTAAACAACAAGTATTTAAAAAAACAATTTTGATGCATAATTTTTATTCCCTGTCTTATGAACAGAATACGCACGAGTAATGATTTACAGTAGACTGAATCCATTGAATTAATTTTTTGCTCCTATTAAAAAAACCAAGAACTTTTGAGCTAGCTTGTTCCGCATCAATAGCTTAATAGCCAAGAAGCCCAATATTCAGAACGAAAAACCTATCTGCCGAAAGCTGCTTTATTGTATATAAAGACATATTTAAAATTATTGGCAGGTATGAAGTAAGGAGACAATTATTCTTTTTATGAATTTAATATTTGCTGAACAAAATTTAACTAATTTTAAAAGTAGAGATGTAGGCTATTAAAAATGATTTAAGAATAATGCGGAATTTGATTTTCTATGTAATATTTTTACAAAAGTGATTGAATTTTAAAATTTCTGTGATGGAATTGGGACCTAAACTCCAGTCTGTATTCATCTGTACGTAAGTTGAAATCAATTTCAAATTCTATTATGATTATTTTGGTCTAGAACAGACAGAGATGAATTAATATTAGACCATGTTTTTGAACTTACTTCTTAAAAATTATATGATGGCTTGAATTCAGAATGAAAAATTACTACAAATATAAAATTCTATGATGCTAATTAATGGATTTTGTGATTCTTTCATTGAAAAAATTGAAAGCACTTTTTGAAATCGAATTTTAAGTCTGTTTAGCATTCTTTTTTTATGTTTCGGAATCGCTTTGTTACAAAAAAGTAAGTCATTTACTTTTCTGTAACTTAATCTGCATTTAATGTAAAAAACAAAACAAATATCACCTTCTAATTTGGCATTCATTATTTGACCTTTTCTATCACTTAATTGCTTGTGAGGACATTTATTCTGTGTCATTAACAACATAATTGTTATGTAAATGTTCAACACTTAAAAATATCCCAACTAGAAGATTAGTCGCTGTCCTCTAATCAAACACGTGCTTAAGAATGGACTTTTCCTTGGTTTTTTTTCTTTTAATTTTTCCGAAGTATGACAACTATCGGGGATAGTTTTCTGAGAACGTTTTTTTCCTATATGCAAATGACATGCAAATAAGTGCCCGTGAGCGAGTAAGTGGAAATTTTGTAAATAAGATATTGAAGTTTGAAGATGAAACTTCTCAGACTATTTACCAAGCAAACGCGGAAAATATAAAAAATAGAATTAAGTAAGAAAACGAACTGTTTAAAATACATTAAAAAGCAACTTGAGGGGAGTTTTAATTAATTATTGAAGTAATTTACCAACGAGGAAGAATCGGAACTTTAGTGAAACAAATTCTCTTTTGCTTTAAAAAATTGAGTTAAACCATGGAAATTTGAAGTACAATCGAATTAATATTAATAGGGTAAAAGTGTGAAAAAAAGATCATAACAGCAATTTTATTGTTTGAAATTGCTGGATTATTTATCGAAACATATTTACTATATTTATTTTCGGATTTTATCAAAATTCAAAATAAAGTGGTGAAAATTAACTTTGAATTTAACATTTTCTGCCATTATTATGCCTAAAAGTCCTGTTTCATGGCCTATTACACGTTATTCATTAGTGTTTAAAATTCTCCGAGAATCGATTACCACAGAGTAAGATTTTTTCACTTTTCAGTCTCATAATGAATTCATGTTTTTGGTGAACCAATGATCAAAGAGTAAAATTTTACAGATTTCATTCTCATCAATAAATTTAACATTTTTCGCGAACTAATGTCCAGAGAGTAAGATTTTTTTCAGATTTCGTTCTCATCATTACTTTCTTAAAACGAATCTTTATAACAGCATCTGACATTATGGAATAAGTTTTTTAAGAATAGGATACTTTTCCGGTCATCGAATTCAGATTGATAGAAATCTAATAATGATAAGAGTATTATGATCGCTATTGTTTTATTAAAGATCAATTTTAAAAAATAAAGCTGGTATTGATCTGACATTTTACACAAGTATTACTTTCCATGGAAGATATAGAATTCTAAAAATTTCGCTCCGGTTAAAAAAAATATTTACCCAAATTTGTTTTTAGCTTTTAATTGACTCATGCTTTAATTTAGTTTTTTTAATATTTGACAGCTCATTTTTTAGGCTTTTATAATACGTATAATCTTTTAGCTTTATAATTTTTTTCAACTCAGTGATCTTTTATTAAACCATAGAAAATCAGAACTTCAACTTTCCTCTCTGTTCTCCCTCTTATCCGTCAAGAAATATAGTGACCTGTTTTTTTGGATGGTTAACTCAACAACTTAAAGAAAATATAATTGCTGCTGCATATTTTTTCTTTGTCAAAGTATAATTCGACTCATCTACTTCCAGCTCTCACCGAAAAGATAAAAAAAAACTGACAGTTAAGTACAGATTAAAAAGAGTCAACATTTTGCTTATTGATGTAGGAGCAGTAACTTTTAAATACTTCAGATGAAAAATCGCAAATATGGATCCTGATTAAACAGAAATATGAGGCAAAAAATCCCCATTGTTAATGTGGGTGGACAGATTTTGCAACAGTTTTACAAATACTCAAAATTGTTATCAGTAAATTCAGTTTTGATAGTTATGATAATTTAGATGTCGAATTTGCAGTCATTATTAGTCTTTTTAAGATACAACGACGACAACTAAATGGAATTGCTATTCCGACTAAAAATTGTTTTTTTTTGTTTCTTACTATCTATATTCTTGAATGATGGTACTTTTTCACGTCTTCTAGTGTAATCATAAAATAATAAATGAGCCATGAATAAAATTTTACTATTATGTGTAGATTTGTTGCTTGAAAATACATGCTACTGGAAATATATACATGATTTCTAAGGTACAGGCCCACAGATGGTCACCCCCTTGTTTTGATTTGACTCAAAGTTTGAAAGGTGTTCGTACTATAGATTTTAAATCCGTATACCAAGTTTTATTCATCCAGCTCTTTTGTTATTGAAGTTACCGTGTTAACTTATATTCGAAAGTGAGACAGATAGATTTCCTGAGAATTAATGCTAATCAAAATTTGATAGAAATCTATAATAATGGTATAAATACTGCATAAATTATCTCATCCGCCTAGCTAAAAGAGTTTTTGTGTTTTTTTTTATCCCAGACCAACAGACAAGAATAATACCATAAATATGTCTCCCAGAATTCAGGAATATCTGAAATGAAGAGATTCGTCAAATGTTCAAGCTCGAATTTTCTTAAGATTACTATACTTTCTCTATACTTTATATACGAGAAAGTAAAAAGCGTTTACGGCTTCAGAGAGATAAGTGGTACTATATAATTTCTGTTGAATCGTTACCGCGTGGCCTTGATATAGCCAATCAGGAGGTTGAGAGAGACGGAAATAACACGTTTTTTACCTCGTGAGCTAAAAATGAAGATACATCCTATGACCTCGTGAATGTTTTGCTATCTAAACATTAATTCTAGACTTAACTTGTGGTTAAATTATATATTTCTATCAAGTGAGATACATTTCAGTGTATATAAAAAATTTCGAAAAAGAAAAGTTGAATTAATATCATTTCTTCATATGCATAGAACTGAAAGAGCCATAGTCATTTTAAAACTATTAACTTATTCCCTTTTCTATGTCTGGCATAATCAATAGCTTAATTGATGTGAAACCAAAGATAATTTGTAACTTAGGATTTTTTTTTGAATTTTACTTTCATGCTACTTACGTAATGATAGCTTGTTCGGTTCTAAATTCGATCTTCTTTTGTTCTTGGCAATGAAGCACTTTCAGCGGAAATCCAACTTGTCTCGCAACTGCAATAATACACAAAGATTTTCAATAACAGCAAGCATTCATTAAATGACTAATTATTTTTAAACTAAGATATGCAACCCAGAGGAAAACATTGATAATCAAAGAATTATTATTATATGAATCGCGACTACAATGATTAATAATTCAAGACGGAAAATAATTGGATTTGATTTTGGTTGATACTTTCAAGAGTAAAATTGATTATTTTCATCAATTGCTATCTAATATATATAAGGTATTTATATATATTAGATTTTTTTGTCTTACCTTATGTCTCATCTTGCCTCTCAACCGACTGCGATGAAACTGACAAATTATTGTTTGCACCTGTCCGATGTTTACAGACATAGTTTAGTTTATCATCGTGATATATCTAATTTAATCTATATAAATAAAAATGAATGTTTGTCTGTATGTCTCTTATGCGGTACCGTACCACTCACCCGATTGCGATGAAACTTCGTATATTTATTACTTTCATTTACGGGATGGTTATAGGTGTAGTAAAATTATGTTATCTATATAAGTAAAAATGAATGTCTGTATATCTTTTATACGGTGCCATACCGCTCATCCGAATCCGATTGCTATGAATTTTTGAATGCTTATTACTTGCACTTATTTGTTTCTGTTGATGATGGAAAAACAAAACAAAAATATTTCCAACCCTAAAGTCTTGAATAATAAAGTTAATAAAATAGAATGAATATTTTTTACGCTTCTCCTTTATATATCTTTCAATATCAATAAATCTATTCATTTCCGAATAAAATAAATATTATTCTTATTTTATTTGGAAATAAATATTATTATTTCTATCATTCCTAATTAAACAAGATGGTTATTTTAAATTTCAAACGAAATTTTCAAAATTATTTCTTCTGCGGTAGCAACGCGCAAGGTACCAGCTAGTAGTATATAAAATGAATTTTTATTTATTTGTAGCTTATGCGTTGCCGTACCATTAAACCGATTGCGATGAAACTTGAATTACTTATTGCTTGCGCCTGCATGAAGGTTATGAGCATAGTACAGTTATTATATCTGATATATAAAAATGGATTTTCGTTCTTTCGTATTTTATGCTATGCCCTACTGTTCATCCGATTGTGATGAAAGTTTGCCAATTTATTGCTTGTACTTGTGTGTAAATTACGTTTTAAAATTACAAAAGATTCACAAAAAAGGGCATATGCCAATAGAAATTAATCGAACAAACATCAAATAAAATAAAATAATTATGATTGATGCTAATCAATATTAGTGGAATGAAATCGAGAATGTTTACTGCAAGAGCTAATTTTTTTCTTCTCATTAATGAATAGTCATCTACACAGAATGTTGCCAGCTTTTTAAATTTTCAATCGATTTTTCTAAACTTATTTCTTCTGCGACAGCAACGCGTCGAGTGCCGGCAAACCTCCAATAAATATCAAGCTTACACACATCCGGTGCAACAAGCCAAGTTATTTAAATTTATTAATTGAACCTTAATACTCCAATAATATTTTCAAAACTCAGTAAAGAATGGAGATAAACAATGAAAATGTTGACTTGCAAGAAATTTATTTCACTGCGGAAGCATTAAAGAATTTTGTATTCCAAAGATGTATAGGGAAATTAGTAATTTTATTTTTGAAATTAGTTTTTCATATATCTATTTAAAATCTGTTTTTCCTTTATATTTCTGGGATTTCCCAATTCAAGTCCTTTCTGTTCTTGTCTGAGAACTGAATCTGAAT
Source organism: Argiope trifasciata (assembly GCA_026543055.1). Taxonomy (NCBI): domain Eukaryota; kingdom Metazoa; phylum Arthropoda; class Arachnida; order Araneae; family Araneidae; genus Argiope; species Argiope trifasciata. Next base: position 1,430,547 of record JAPMOQ010054413.1, read on the forward strand.
TACTAATTTTTTTTACATTTGTTTGCCCGAGAATTGCACTGATCTTGATTGTGTGTATAAAATCGTTTTTAAATTTATTTGATTCGCAGGCTTATTAATTTAATCTAATAACTTTTATTTGTCAGAATATAGATATTATTCCACTTTTTGTCAAATTTTCTTTTGCAATGAAAGGAGCTTTCTCTAAGATATTGAATTTCATTTGAATACAATTTGAAAAAAAAAAGTCTTTTGCTAAATCTCTTACATAATTCCAGAGTTTGATATACGTTTTGAAAAAACGATTTCTGCTTTCCAACTTTTTACAAACAAGGATGTTGGTTTAAGATTGATTGGATGCATGTTTTCGTTTATATAACAGATGCTATATATTTGTTCGAATTCTATTGTTAAGAAGTTTAAATTCTGCTTCCCAGTTCAGTAAATTTCTTAATAAGTTAATTTTAGCTGATCTTGAAAGTATGCTGGATACTAGAATCCCGATTCTGAAGAACAGTTTGGCTACTTAGAGGTACCTCAGAAGTTTCCGAAACTTTTGGAATTCTAGTGGTATTGCGATTAGGAGGAAAGTTGTGAGAATTTTCTGGAATATTTGGAAGCAATATTCGGAACGTTTTGTTTGGAAACTTAAAAAAACAACAACCGAAACATAAAGGTAGATGTTAGTCGACTTTTGAAATGGTAGTTGAGATCAGCACAAGCAAGTAGTCAGTAGGAATAGCAGACAATCGAGTGGCGTGAATAGTTGAAAGAAGTCTTCTGAAGTTCTTTGTGTTGATATGATTATTTATAGTCGATTTGCTGTTGTGTTCGTATTTTAGTGTATAATAAATAATAAAGAGCTGGTACATAGTGTCATTTTTATTTCTAAAGTTTATTCCGTCATGATTATGAATACGGAAAAATATATTATAACCTACAGCATATTGTAATAAAATCATAATAAGGAATTATACTCACTTGTTGTAGTAATGCTACTGAGATCTTCTACGCCACATGTGGAAGGAATGCAAACTCCGAAGCGGAATGCTGCTGATTTCAGATACTGGCCATATTTCAACAACAAACTCAAAAACTGAAAAAAATGATAAAAAAATTATTTTTGATTTAACTAATATAATATATCAATACAGAAAAAAATACCACAACTAGTTCACCTTATAAAGCACTGCTATTTAAAATTCAAAAGAAATCGATTAATTGAAAATCAAGTAAAGTAACCCAAAAACATTTTGAGGTTGATAGCTTAGAGAAGCTCACCTAACTACATTCTTTTGAAAGCTTAGAGAAGCTAACTTAATTTCAAACGCCGATAAAGATTTAATTTTTATAGGCATTTGAAATTTCATTATTTTTTTAAAAATACATTGAACTATAATACTTTGAATACATTATAATATTTTTAGAAAAAGATATTTTAAATAAAATCATGCAATAAAAATATTTAACTAGCAAGTTTCCCAGAGCATTGGCAACAGAATGAAATTTTACAGATTTATCTTTAAATTTTACATATTGTCAGGTTTTTCTAGTTCAGGATGGTATATAATAAGTACTTTTATATAAAAAATAATATTGATCTCTTAACATGTCGACTACTGTATCGACTATATTCGAGTGACAGCGAAATTTCCCATTCGATGTAGAATTTGATGTGAGTACAACTCGCCTAAATTTACTTTCTATTTTCTTGTTTTAACACGTTGTTCACTGTGTGAATCACCTGTAAATCACACCCTCTATTTAATTAGCTATCCTCTTCTCCACTACTACTAAGCAATAACTTAGAAATAAGCATCTTATTAGGTAGTTGGTCCGAATCACTCGCATGCATCATGGCAAGGAACGTTAAAGAAACAAAAGTTGCTTATAAGTATATGCAGAAATTCTTGCTTTTATAATAGAAAATGTGAGAAAACTATTTCGAATTCCAATTCGACTCACTTGACGAACCTAATTACGTACATAATTCAAATTCAAATGTAATCTGTTTTATTTTGGCAGCCATTTCATATATTGTTTCTTAATAAAAGGTGCATAGGATTCCAGACTTAAAATGAGGCTATGGATTTTGAATTGCATCCCATGAAGATGAATGAATTCCTGTTTTAACAGTACTGATTGAAAATATTACCAACGTATTATTTTACCAAGAACAAATACAATATATTTGTACATACAAGACTTAGTATAGGCGTGCTCTTACCGTTTTAGAGGTTCCAATGGACGTATTAAATCTTTTCTCTGGACTAACGCTTTCATATTCCCCAATTGCATCCAACAGCCCTTTTGGAAGCTTGCATTCCACAGTGCAGTATTTCCCACGGAAATACTCACGTTCTTCTGGGGGTGCATTCCAGGGCATCATCCCTTTCCTTCCGACCCTCACGTTAATGCATTCGTCGAAGTCACCCAACGACATACTGGTTCCCTGGAAGACCCCACTAGGAGGTTTTCCAGTGGCATCTACCACTGAAATAAGAATAATTGTCTTTTAGCTATTCAACTAAGGCAGAAAAATTTAATGAAATTTATTTGCTTTGTAACCAAACATATTTCAAAGAACAAAAATATGTAATTATGCTTTTCAGTTCATCATTTAGACAGACATTTATCATCAGTAAATTTATCATCAGGAAAAAAATTATAGAAAATCAGGAGCGATATAAAAAAATAATAGATTTTGCATTTTTTTCTAAATATTTTAGATTTATATATGTTTTATAAATTCATTTAGTCATTTCGTTCATTTAGACACTTTCTTACTTTCAAAGTACTCTAATTTTTTCCAATGCTTCTGATATTAAATAAAATAATTCGTTACCTTTCAAAATTCTAAGAAACTGCGTTTGTAAATAATGAAAACTGTACGAATTTCCAGGCAATAATATAAACTATTGTTGAAAATTAGACAATTTTATTTTTGAAAATTGCCATTATTTAGAAAAAATATGAGCAATTATTAAATTGGTGACATTCAAAAGCCATTTAAAAGTTTGAAACTGCGGAAAAATATTTTACTCCCATAATGTTTCTCCGTTAATAAGTTGTTGCAGGAAAGCGCAGTTTCATTAAAAATATCAGGTTAATTTTTAAAATTGTTCCAACCTGCGAATTTTTACACTCCAATATATACAGAATGTAGCCAAATTCGATTCAGAGGGTTGTTAGTAGGTAGATAAAGTAACACCATACAACGTAAGGTCCCAAAGAGCGTTTAATTGGTGAAAATAGCAAAAATATAGAGAGTCGGAAAACTGCTGGAAAATGTAAAAAAAAAAAAATAATAATTAAAAAATAACGAATGATGTTTAAAATATGACTTTTTCTAAAGTGAAAGCACATTTTTAAAAGTGATTTTTCACGCTGATAACATTTAGATTTAATAATGTAGGGGGTCGTAAATCACTGAAAACGAAAGAGTAATTTAGAATCCATATTTGTAAAAATATTAAAACTAGAAGAAAAATAAAAGCTTGAAAATACAAGGAATTTTATAGTCTATAATTTGATATAAAGGGGTAGTGTGAGAACATTGGAGTTTCAAAGATTTTTATGAACAACTAAAATAGGAACCAGAAAACATCGCCGCAACATCAGTACCGATGTTACACTAAAGCGTTGTCAAATTCGAAAGACAAATTCATAGAAAAGATAATAGGTATTAAATAGATAAAAAACTACCCGAAAATATAAGGTAGCTGGTAACGTTTTTCAATGAAAATTACAATTCGGGTGAAGTTCGCATGCTGGATGCTTGATGCCACACAGGAAGATGCACACTTTTCTGCTTGAGTTTTATTCTCAAATGAAGCCTGCTTTACAAGATAAAATGTCTTCAACACGCCAAATGCGATATTTAGTCATTCAAAAATCTCCACACCACTATCTCGTCGAACGTACAACACTAGTTTGATATTAACGTCCGGGCAGAGACATCTTTTTTATCGTATCTTTTACCAGAACACCTCAGTGGCAAAAAGTACCTTGTTTTCATCCAGCACGTTCCTCTGGATTTACTGCAGAGAAAACTGACTATTTGGTTAATGCATGAAGGAGCACCAGCACTTTTTAGTTACATTCGTGAAGTCTGACTTTTTGTTTGCGAATGACTATTAATTCTACAATGCTCATTAATAAATACTTGCTCACTGCTTTTATTTTCCTTGAACGCAAAAAAACTGCGATAAGACTTCTAGATTTTCTTATTCCTAATCCTCGCATTCATAGGTCCATTTTTGCCCGGTTCACTGTCTTTTCGACATCTGTTTTAGAGATTTTCACTGAATAAACGTTGTCTTCGAACTATGTAATCTGGTATTTTTTTATCTACTTTATGCCGATAACCCTTGTTCTGAATTAGTCTTTCGAATTTGAGATGAACATTCTACTAATATCTCTGAACGTCGTTATTGATGTTGCAGAGATGTTTTCTGGTTTCCTAATTAATTTTCCTTTAATATGTTTAAAACTTTTGAGTTCTCACACTACCCACTTATATCAAATTATAGATTATAAAATCCTTTGCATTTTCAAGCTCTTACTTTTCTTCAAGTTTTAATATTTTTGCAATCATGAATTATAAATTACTTTTTCGTTTTCAGTAATTTACGACCTCCTATATCAAACTCGAATGGTACCATCATGAAAAATTACTTTTAGGAATGTGCGTTCACTAAAGAATTAGTCATATTTTAAACAACATTTGTTATTTTTATTAATCTTTTACAGCTTCCAACAGTTCCCCCGCATCTCTATATTTTTCCGATTTTCCCCAATTAACACACACACACACACACACACACACACACACACACACACACACAC
>JAPMOQ010054413.1:1435473-1452782 GCA_026543055.1 Argiope trifasciata
ACACACACACACACACACACACACACACACACACACACATCTTTAATTTTAGATTATGTGTTGTTTAAGAGACGTTTTGCACTAAAACCTTCTACAATAAAATCATACAAATCTGTACTAATATTAAAGATCAATTGTTGGTGCTTGACAGGGCATATTATTAGATCTACAGCTATCAGATTTATTATATATATGTATTGAAGCATAAAAATATGTGTTTCGGAAAAAAATTGAAATTTTAACTATAATTTTAAATAATTAAAAATTAAGTTGAATTTTGACTTTTTTAAAACGATGAATTCAGAAATTAGTATTGCACAAAAACGAGTTTTTTTTGCATTTAGCTATATATATCAGAGCAAAATTTATTGTGATGGTAATTATTTAAATTTGAAAGTAAATTGAAGAAAGTCCAAACTTAAATTTCCTTCAAAAAACATGGAAAATTGCTCCAACATACCAAATAATTAATTTACCTACGGAAAATGACATCCAAAATTCTAGAAGTATCAGAATAGATCCATCAAATGGAAATTTTTTTGAAAGATTACAAAGAGGCAGTATAAAGGAATAATAATTTTAAAACCATTGAAATATATTTTGCATATACAAAATAAAAGCATTCTTTAATCATATCTTCCTTGGCCAATAATCCAATATCCAATAATCTTGGAACAATATTATTTACTTTATATATGCGCAATTCTCATAAGATCAGTTTTAAATTCTAAAAACAACTTCAAGAATATATCTTAAACAATTTTTATTTCGTCATTTTAAATAGTTTCTCGAAATGTTGAAGTTCAAGTGTCCACACGCATCATTCTGTCTTTCTTTATTTTTGAATTTGAATGACCTCACCCTACTTAGAAAGAGTTATAAAAACATGACGGAGCGACTCTAGGTTTGAATAATTTATGAGAATATAAACATTAGATTAGCTTAATTTTAGATTCATGCAACGGTAGCTTGCGTTATATCATTTTTATATTGTCTGTTAATAGTCGTTGCTTTAGGAAATATCAATCATATTTTATCTGATTTATTTTTATTTGAAACTAGGTCAAGAAATACTGTTTTCAAGAATTTAGCAATTATTTAAACCATTGATTAGATAGATATTAACAACTTTTACAGCTAAATAATTAGTTTCTTGGTTTTGTATAGTAGTTATAAGCCTTAACACATAGATTTTTATTATACCATAATACTTTATTACATTTTTATTAAAATATATGAATGTTTTCATGTAAAAACTATTTATTAGTCCTACTTTATTTAAAAAAAATACAAGTGAAATAGGAAGACACGAGATTCTAGAAATATTGTATTTCAACAAAAGATTGTTTTTATAATAAAACCGCTCTTGAAATTAAATAATTGAATGCAGAAATGCATGTTTGAATGCATACTTTTCTAGTTTATTAAACTAAATTAATCGAGTTTTAAATTAACGTTTAGCTCATATTAAAATGGAGCAATGAGTTAAAAACTCGAAAACACGTTTGATATTTTTTCAATCTAAGGAAGTAAAATTTCAGTATTTGAATGAGATATAAAGTTTTGTGTGCGTATTGAAATCTTGCAATAAATTTCTCTCAATCATTATACATCGGTATCACATTCTTTTTAAAGCCAATCTCTATATCGCTTAGATTCTTAATGCATATTTTATTTTATTTTGATTGTTAAAATTATAGCTTATATATTTTTTTAAAATTTTTTTCTCTTTTAACCAAATTTTTATCGGTTACATTTCATCATAATTTAATGATACTTTATTTTAATTTTATAACTGTATATTTATTACTTATATTAATCATTATCATTATCACTGTTAACATATTTAGCGAATGAGAAGTTTCTTTTTAGTCTTATTTTGATTTAATTTTCTTTAAGGTTTATGGACTTCATGAAAGAATAAGGGTTTAACTACATATTGTGTTTACTGCAGATGAGAAGATGTTTCACAACTTACCCAAATCTAATAAATTTTTACAAATAAAAATTTTGTGAATTACGAAATTAAATTATTAGACGATGTTCGATATAAACACCCATTGCTTTTATTTCCTTATTGATCTTCAGTTTATAAAATACTTATAAAATTTTCACTCCACTGTTTTATGTGCGTAGTTAGTTAGATATTAATACTAAAATATAATTCTTTTTCAAAACAAATTTTTTGAATGAATAGAGAGAATTCTTCAAAAATAAATTTTTATGATCGTCTGTTGCTTTAGAAACCAATAAAGCCTTTTTAGATAAAATAAATTCTTTTTCTTTGCTCTTTTTTTCTCAGAAATATTTTTAGACATTCAAGAAAATTAATCAACTTTTTTCGAGAAAGAAAAATGATTATTTTGCTGGAGGTTATACATATGATGTCGAAATGTACCAAAACACGAAGTAATGAACTTTTTCTCTAACCGGTCTCAACCACTTTAAAAATAATAAGTCATGGTCTCAAATAATTTGTTACTTAAGGTGAACCAATATTTCGTTTAATTTTGGTTTTGTACTTTTTTGTATTCTCACTGTCATAAAAAATACTGAACTACTACTTACATATTTTCTTTGTCTATAACAATCGTGAAAGATTATTGATGACTAACTGCTGTTGAATTATAAAATTTTAGAAAAATTTTACTTACGTATTTAATTTGGTTTCTTAAATTAATTTTTATGTGATGTGAATAGTTATATTATAATAACTTTTATTATCTATTACAAAATATCAAATATTGAAAATTATTTTTTAGTTTTTAACAAAAAAATAATTGATGATATTGAATTAATTTTTCTGTTTCAAAAAATATGGAACAAGCTCTGTTTTTTTAAACTATTACAGATATTCATATACTTAGAAATGTCAAAGTTTCATTAAATAAGGTGACTGAATATATGAAACTACTTAGACTTTTAAAAAGAGAAGGGGATATAAAAATTTAGAAAAATTAGATTTTTATGTTACTTCTATATGGAAATAGTTTCAATTAGTAAAACATGTATATTTCTCTTCATACGTATAAAAGTTCATTTGTGAAATTTGGTGAGATATAAAGCAAATTTTGATCTCGTCAGTAAAGACATGCCGCGTGTATTGGAAAAGTCAATTCATTACGGCTGTTTGATTCTTCTCGAGTATCTTTTTGTATCTTCATTTTTTTGAAACCCCTAATAGACTATCTGTAAAGTGGTGAAATGGACTCAAGAGCAATTGTTTCCTGTGGACAACAGTGGTGTAATTAAGAGGAAAATTTCAGCTTACAGTTATTATGTACGTGTGCAAAATTTTATGTTCCTTGCTGTTCAATGTTTAGTTCTACCTATCATTGTTTACAAGGAGGCTATAATCATTTGCAATCAATTCCATTTTTTTGAATAATTTTTTGCATTAATTTAGTATGCTTAATTGATTAAACTAGACTGATTTTATCAAAAATATCACGAGTTGCTTGGTTGATTGAAGTGATTATTCTAAAAAGTTAATTCCTTGTGTAACGCTCAATAATCTGTCAGAATTTGAGCGCAAATTTTTTGGAAAAGCTATTCAAATATTCACCTTCAATAAATCTTTGCAAATATATAATTACTTGCACATAGATACTCATGTGAGATGGATCTGAGTGAAAAAAAAAAACTGCAATGAAAAATAAAAATAAAATTATACATGATTTTTTGATTTTGTGTAGTTACTTTTCTTGACAATAATAGGGCCTACTAATTTGCAGCAATGAAAGTAATGTTAATAAAAAGAGGCAAAGACATCATTAATTTTTTTGGAAACATTGCTATCAGAATTTAAATTTTGTAAAAATAATTTTCTTCGTTTTCATATTTTCATTTGCTTTTTGCTGATACAACAAAAAAGTGCAAGCATCTTTTCCCAAAACATAAGAATAGAAAAATCTTGTATTTGTCTTCAAAACAAATTTAAATCAAAGAGAAAATGCTGGTGTCTTGGTCTACATGTAACTCGTATTCCCCATGTTCTGAGATTCGAGTTCTGATTGGGGCCGGGTTGTTCTTTACCCTGTATTGTGTCTGTGAGATGTTTGAAAAAGTCCTTCTCCGACATGTAAAAAGGGGTTGTGCAAGCGAGTGTGTAAGAGTCAACTTGAAATGAGATAAATTCAGACTTCTGCCCTCGAGTGCTCAGGGGCCTTCACCCTCAAAAGCTACTGTACTTCTCTTTCTCTGATGTCTTGGTTTGAATTGGTGTTCAGTCCAAGGGGGTTAAGCAACAACAACAACGAAAAAGGATTTTGGCTATTCTCGTTTGAATTAAAGATAAATGTTTAAAGCTATTACTTAAAAGTTGATTGATACAACAAAATTTGAATTTCCATATCAGAGATTTTAATTCTAGTTCTGAAAACTGTCACGACAAACGGATTATATTAAAAAAAACCTTCGCAAATATAGCAAGTTAGTTATTAAAAACAAGTCTTATTAGAACAATAATTGTTTGCGTTTTTAGATGGAATATCAATTTTTTTTGTACGATCGTTGTAAGCCGTACTATGGAGAAATACATACACAAAAATCACTCAAAGTAATGCAAAACATTGAAAAGAATATTTTTTGTGCTGAATTTCTACATTCCTACTTGAAAGTAAAAAATAAATTATTCTTCTTTCAAGTTGCATCGAATCACAGTTACTACTACTTGTTAATACATTTTCATAGCCATGATTGCATAGATCCATCTAATACCATAGAAATATACAAACATTTTTTATAAGTAAAGATCATACATTATGATTTTATGCATCTCTTTATTGTTTAATAGTTTCAAAACGCATTGAAAGGTATTATTAAAATTAAAATCTATCACAGAACGATGACTTAAATATGCGTGTTTCAAAAAATTCCGTATTTGTATAATTTGTTCAAAATATTTCAATTCCCGATATAAATTTTAACATTATAATTTAATATATATTTCAAAATATTTAAAAGATTTCGGACAAATCATTGGATAGAGTTTTAAGCAAGAAAATTTTTACTTTATAAAGCTCCCGTATCTTCCAACTTTTTCTACCAACTTTCAAGACCTATTTTGTCTTTTAATTGCTATATGTTGGTTTCACATGAGTTTTTCATATTTATTTTATGTAATAGTTAAAAAGTGTACTTTATAATATTCTTTAAAAAAATTCAACGCGATTGCAGCTATATAAATAAATAAAAAGTATTTTCGTTGATAACTTCTCATTTATCTACCATTGTTTATTTTATTGATGAAGTTTTTCCTTGGCGGAAAAGGCTTTTCAAAAATGTTTTAAAATATATTTGCGTGTTTCTAAGCTTAACATCACCTTTTAAAGTGTTTTTGCTTCGTTTCATTTATCAGAGGGGTTCCTGGTTCAGATAAAAAAGGCAGGTCTCCCGCATTTGTCCTTGACTAATTGCAGGTTTTCAACAATTCGGGGTAAACAAGTGATCACGTGAATGCAACGGAGTAATAGAACTTTTTAAACGGTGAATGAACGGCTCTGTTTACAAGAAAAGAAGCTACTCAGCTACTTTTTTTGGGAGTGATTATTTTCTAGAAATATTGTACAGCTTAAGAAATTAAAATGCTATAGTTCTTAAACGTTTAGGCATTTCCTGTTCCTAACATGTTTTTTGCACTAGTAAAAAGTATTTCACTTTATGCATTATGAGAAAAGAGAAAATATCATAAACCTTTTTAAAAAAATCATATCTTACGATTTTGAAGAATATCTTCTTTATTACTTCTGTGAATATGAAAAAGTAAGTTTTTGTAATTTTGTCTGGATGTTTGTAAAAGAGGTGATTAAAAGAAGGGAAAAAATTAGGTAAATGAAATGTGGTAATGATGCTCTTGTTCTAAAATAGTTGAATCCTATGAAATTTTTTATTAGTCCCGAGCTTATATAGATATCGAGCTTAATATAGATAGTTTTATCACTGAAACTGCACATATGTATCAAATTTTGATCCACATCTATCAGATAATTGATTGTCTTTTGAAATCTGTATTCATAAGTGTAAATTAGACAGCTGTACTTCATACCAGACACGTAGATCTGTGTTTAGTTTTGAATTAAATTTACGAAAAGTTAGAATATATCTATGTTTGCGAACACTATAACTGAATAAAATATATAGATAAATGAAATTTGGGATGTGATTTAAACCAAAATAGAGAATCAGAACAAATTTTGGATACTATCGGATAGGAGAGAGGGCATAAAAGTTTTGTAGTTTTCTTCAAAATATCATGTACAAATCATAAATAAAAGAAAGCAGGCTGGGTTGTGAAAAGATATGTTAGTGTTTCTTATGGCACTTATTGGAAGTCCGCTGTTGCGAAGAAATTCGATAGGGTACATCTACTTGTTTAGTAGCGAAACTTAGGCCAAGAGTATAACTTTGCCACTCACGCATTATTCATTCGCTTGTATAACCCCTTAATACAGGAGGGTACATTCATACATTCATCTCATAAACAGAACAGAGGAAGAACAACCATGCCCGCACTGGGATTCACACCCAGGACGCCCAGATCACTGGGAAGACGCGTTACGTATAAACATATGAGAAAGATGAAAGAAGAACTCTCTTGTTAGTTTTTTTTTTAAACTGTTGTAACTTTCTTCTTTGCAAACTTAAAAAAAGAAACTAATTCTAACTATTAAAGAAATTAAAGAATTTACAGGTAGGGAAGCGAATATATTTTTAACTCCTAAAACGTTTATTCAAAACACTTTATTTGTATAGATAAGAAACTCATTATGTGCCGTCGTCTTAGCATAGAGGTAAGGAGTCTTCCGCCTGATCTAGTCGTCCCGGTTCAAGTATGGTTGTTTTTCTATGTTTCATTTGTGAGGTATGCGAATGTGTCCCCCTGTAAAAAAAGGTTGTGCAAGCGAATATGAGCTAATAATAATTAACTAAGTCGTACTCTTGGCTCTAGTGAAAAAACAAGAAATGCTCACTAGACTTAAATCGTTGACAGATAATCGTCAGTGAGCTTGTAAAGAGCCATTAGTCACAACACACAGCCCCTAAAAGATTTATTCAAATTGTAGTATTCAAATCACTTTATTTGAATAGATAATAAACCCTTTTTGTTATCCCCATCAGGTTATTTTTTAATTCATGATAGTTTTGGCCTTTATTTTTACCTTTCAGAAAGATTTTATTTGCTACGATTACTTTAAAAAGTGACGCAAGATTAATAACAATAATTAAGAATTTTATATAATAAATCCTAATTATAATTTTCTGTCATATATATACATAATTATTTCCACTGAATAATATTTATCAAAAAAACATTTATATGGATTTTAAAAAAGATGAATCAAAACTGTCTGATAAATATAATTATTTCAGTTTATTAATATTTGCACAAATAGAAATAATTTTATCTGCACATTTTTTTTAAAATTACTAAAACGTTCTTATAAATGTAGTTATTTCCACAGATTAATAGAAATAAATAGAAATAATTTTATATAATAGAAAAGAAATAGTTTTATGAGAGGATTTAAAAAAAATACCAAAACACTCTGGTTTGGTTTTCAGTAGAATTCATGTTCAATCTTGATTAGTGTCCATGGTAATAGTCTTCCTTTCTTAGGCGGCAGAGTAATATTTAATTTTATGTTTTGTTACTATTATTATGAAAAAATATAAATCTTAAATACATTGTAGTAAAACAAGGGTTTCAAATACCTGTAATTTTAACTGAATTAGCCGTTTAATTTGGAGATAAGAGATTATTGGTATTGTGTTCTTGAAAATTCTTTTCTTTTTATTAATGTTACCATTTATTACTTCTCAATTAATATTTTCAACATTTTCTCATTCAAAAATATTAATGAAAAGATGAGTTTTAAAAAATCATTCCCTTAAATATAACTTCATTAGAAGTTTGAACAAAGTAGGAAAAATACATTCAGTTTTTAATGGCCATTTTAAAGTATTTCTTACCAAAATAGAGAATTTTGCAATTCGTGTCTGAGTCATAAAAATGCTTGATAATTTAACAGATGAATTCTAATTTTTATTTCATGAAAAATCAGTTCTATTAAAAATTATATTCTAAATATTTTATTTTTGAGTGTAAATACACTGAAGTGACAAAAGTCTTGGGATGACTGTTAATATCGTGTCGGTCCTCCTTTTGCCCGGCGAAGTGCAACAACTCGACGTGTCATGGAGTCCACAAGTCGTTGGAAGGAATGTTGAGCCATGCTGTCTGTATAGACGTCCATAATTGGGAAAGTGTGGATGGAGCAGGAGTTTGGGCACGAACGGACCTTTCGATGATGTTCCATAAATGCTCGATGGGATTCATATCGGGCGATCTAGGTGGCCAGATCATGCGCTGGAATTGTCCGGAATGTTCTTCAAACCAATCGCGAACAGTTCTGGCCTGATGACATGGCGCATTGTCATCCATAAAAATCCCATCGTTGTGTGGGTACGTGAAGTCCGTGAATGGCTGCAAGTGATCTGCAAGCAGCTGAACATAACTATTTCCAGTCAATGATCGGTTCAGTTGCACCAGAGGACCGAGTCCATGCCATGTAAAAACAGCCAACACCATTATGCACCCACCACCAGCTTGAACAGTGCATTGCTGACAGTTTGAGTCCATGGCTTCGTGGGGTCTGCACCACACTCGAACTCTACCATCAGCTCGTAACAACTGAAATCGTGACTCATCTGACCACGCCATGGTTTTCCACTGGTCTAGGGACCAGTCGATATGCTCACGAGCCCAGGAGAGTCGCTGCAGGCGATGTCGTGCTGTCAGTAAAGGCACTCGAGTCGGTCTTCTGCTGTCATAGCCCAAGGAAGATAAATTTCGCCGCACAGTCCTATCGGACACGTCCCTCGTACGTCCCACATTGATTCCTGCAGTTATTTGACGAAGTGTGGAGTGTCTATTAACATTGACCATTCTACACAGATGTCGGCGGTCTCGGTCGTTAAGTGCAGGTGGTCGCCCACTGCGCTGTTCATGATGGGATGTGATGCCTGAAATTTCATACTCTCGGCACACTCTTGATACTGTGGATTTCGGAATATTGAATTCACTAACGATATCCGCAATGGAATGACCCATGCGTCTAGCTCCAACTAACATTCCACGTTCAAAGTCTGTTAATTCTCGTCGTGCCGCCATAAATCACGAAAAACCTGTTCACATGAATAACTTGAACACAAATGAAAGCTCTGGAAAACGAACTGCGCATTTATACTTTTTCGCTGCTTTACTACTGCCATCTGTATATTTGCATATTGCTATCCCATGACTTTTGCCACTTTAGTGTATGTTCTACTCTGATGAAAAAATCCCACATAGCTGTTATAATTGATCATAAAAAACGTTAGGTCAGAGATTTTATGATTTAAAACAGATTGAGCAGTTCTTATCAACGTACTGTAATTTTCAGCAGTCATCCTGGCATAGGGGTAGCCCGTTTTCCCCATGATCTGTGCGAACTGGATTCGAGTCCCGGTTCGAGCATGGTTTTTCCACTTCTATTTATGTTCTATCTGTGAGGTATGTGAATATGCCCCTCTGTAAAAAGGGGGTTGCTCAAGAGAATGTGATTCTTGTAGTAACTAAGTTGTACTCTTGGCCCTAGTTGGCGCCACTGAAAACACAAGACACCTTCGCTGGGCTCAAAACGTTTACAACAGCCTTGTACACAATTAACTGTCAGCGACCTTGTACACAGTTAACTGTCAGCGACCTTGTACACAGTTAGCTGTCAGTGGCCTTGTACACAGTTAACTGTAAGCGGCCTTGTAAAGTGCCATAAGTCACAGAAACATAATTTTTCAAAATATGAATATAAATTAAATAAAAAAAACATTACTGGTAATTTTAAAAATAAATGCTAATTTATAATTTATTGAGAATTTTTTTTAAAAATTTCCATTTTAGAAAATATTTTCTATGTGCACTTTTTGTATTATTATTCTAATCAACAAATGCTTATTATATCTTAATTTATCATATGAAATATCACGAGAGAGAATTTTGTTCCTATTAAAGACAGCCGAGTAATTTCAAATCAATGCATGATAATTTTTTAATATGAATTTAAATTGTGTATTTAATGTAAATTCTATTAAAATTTTCATGAAATTATATTTCTATAAAGTCTTGAAAATCGAAGTGATATTCGTCTGTTAGTTCTGCATTGTTTACTCGAATTATTTCATGTAACAGTTAATTAAATCAAATACGTTATTTCATAGGTTAAATATCAATTTTTTTACAATGTCATGAGATAAGACGGTAAATTTTTCACTGGTTCTACATAACACTGAAGGATAAAAAAACGCCTGATGACGAAAATTGATTAGCGATGAACCTTCAAAAGCTTATCATTTTATTTAGGTAAAACCCACGAAAGTTTGTAGTATTGATATAAAAGCCAAATCAATATTTATGTTGCTACGCCGAAAGCAATGCGTTCTTGAACTGCTTCGAGTTAGCTGACGAAATTCGAAGCCCAAACCTTGCCCTAAGAAGTTCAAGAATTCAATACCTATAAGCAAAACTTTAGAAACAATAATCAACCTGATCATACATATTTACTGCAAGATGAGAGTTCAAGGAACCAATCAATAATCACTGAATTGAAAGACAATAAACATAGAAAAAATTTGCTCAACAGTTAAATTAGAATGGTTTTAGATTAAAGAGAAACACAGTGATAAATAACTAGTTTCCATCATCAGATTGGGCCTGATGACAGAGTAATTTAACTTTTTAATAATTATTTACAAAATCAGTATCTATTTATTTAACAATAATAACTATTTATTTAATAGTTAACTTATTTAGTAACTATTCTTTTAAAGAATAATTGGAAATGTTTAAATATTCTTAATCTAGGTTTTAGCTCCTTAAAATCATGCCAATTTTTTTAAAAAATGAAATTACTTCTAAACATTCTATTTTTTTTAAAAAATTTCCAATGATAATAATCGCATCCTGGACGAATTTAATCAGCCCCATGTAACAAGGGGTTGTGCAAGCGAATGTGTGTGTCATCTTTGTGCTAGAAATCGGGATTCTGCCTTCAGATGCTCAGATGTCTTCACCCTCAGTAGTTACTACACCCCTTTTCGGGGAAACACTGATACGACGTCATCATCTGCCTAAATAATTGTGTTGAATATTCAAAACACGCTTTTTTTTAAAAAAAAATAGTTTTAATAGAAAATTTTAATTGTGAGAGGCTTAGTAACTATATTGCTTTCGTTTTTATGAAATTTGAATTCCTGTTTTCATTTAGAGAAGATATTCTTCTATCCCTCTCCCCACACTTTTTTCATATACTCATCTTTTATGGTTAGCTCTGTGGCCAAGGCAGCCAAAATTAAGCATGAATTTAGGACTTTTTACTAAAAATATTTATTTGATAGTTTTCCTAGTTTCTATTTAATAAATGATAATATTAATTTATTAAACAATGATAACTATTTATTTAGCAATTACAGTTATTTTAATTTTTGTAGTTTGCTTTTGCTTTATAGTTAGTATAGTTTATTTAGAATTTGATAATGTTATTAAATTATCGAGAAGAAAAATATTTGTGTTAATTAACATCTTTTTAGCGTAAAGAAATGTCTAGGTTATAATAAGAAGAAAAGTTAATACATAATGTGTATTGATCCCATTGGAGCGGGACATCTCGAAATAAAGATGAGAAACTTCTTGCATAGTGATGGGTTCTCGCCACCATGGAGGGTATGCGAAAAGGTGAATATCTAGCCCCTCCCATAGATGATAATAATTACTTCCTTCTGGAAGGGTTGTGCCGTGGCCCACGATTCTGCTTAGGACTCAACCACAGTTCCCGTCAGTGTTGCTGTAGTAGCGGTCCGGTCATTCAGTATTTATAATCAGTGTGCCTTCGGTGGGTAGGAGAATTTGTGTTATGACTGACAATGTGTATTGAAAAATGTTTTATTGTTTAATAAAGGCAGTTAAAGCAATTTTATTTTTAATAAGGCTTTAGTACCAAATTGATAAGTTTCTGAAAACGGCATGGTGAAACGGAAGATTTTTGTTTTTACTGTAGATGGTCATTGTCATTATTTTAAATTTGTCAGTCCAAATGAATGATTATTAAAGAATTCAGCTAAGATAGTTTTGTTTTGAATAATGTTTTGGCATTAAATTTATAAGTTTCCAGCACTGGACATGGTGAAATGAAAAACCTTTATTATAGAGCAGATAATAGCATAGTTTTCAATTGATATTTACATTAAATGCAATAACAAAGTAAATGATGCTACCAAGATCATTTATTAAATTTAATTTATTTAATTCGCTTCACCTTTCAGTTAACAGGTTCATATATTTTCGTATCAATAGACCGCCAAAGGCTTGATTAATTAAAAAGTTGCTTACTTAAACTCTCACAAAAGTATGCAATTCTGTTGATAGAATCAGTTTTTGAATTACCAATTTCGTGTAAATAAGGATAGAAATATTTTTCGGTTGGGGAATTTTTTTCAAATTTTGATATAGTTTTGCATTGTTAGGGTTTCAGTTTTTATATGTTTTTGGAAAATTTGATAAATTTCGAAAGGAAAATTTCGAAGAACGAAGATTCATTAAAAGTTAGTTTTGTTTGAAGATTAAAATACTTTTTGTTTTCTTACTTAGGATCCAAGAACGCAAATAAAAAGTGTGTAGATCCCAATGTAAATAGTTGATGCCATATAATTACATCATTCATTAATTTGAGATTTATTTTATAGTTAAATTGGGATTATTTAATAGTTTCTGGAAAAAAACTTGGCATTTTCATATCTCTTACGATTTTCAATACAAACCATGCATTGTAATGGAGAAAAACTTGAGACGTGATGTTTACTGTGAATAATTAAGTATGCCTGTGAATATAATTAAGTATAACAACAAGTATTAATATAAAACATTAATAGAAATATTAAAATCAAAAACTACTTGCTATTGTTTTCAGTGTATTATTCCAGCAAAAAACTAATAATATATTTGTGTTTTAATAATTTTACAATACTTTCGAAGGCTAGTTTAGAATGGTTAGTATTATTTTATACTAATCAATTACTGAGCTGATCTGGAGTAAGTGATTAATCACTACATTGCGAACAATTATTTAATGTATTCTATAAAATGTTTGTTTTATTGCGTCATATAATTAAAAGCCCCAAAATTTATATGTAAAAATATATAGAAAACAGAAAATGTGAAATCTTGCATAAATAATGTAACGAAGTTTATGTAATTTTTCACTCTAGGGCCGTGGTAGTCTTGTGGTTCAATTAGAAACCTGGTGGTTCAGTTTCAAGATATTTTATTTGTGCATTGTTGCAGTGTATATAAGTAAAAACATAGAACATTTAGGTAAAAAATATATAAAAACATTACAATTGTGAAATTTTGTATAAATAATGTAATGTGCTTTATGTAATTTTTTACTCATTCTCCAAGAGCCGCGGTAGCCTAGTGGTTAGGTCTTGGTTTTGGAACCCGAAGTTTTCCGACTCGAGATCGGATTCCACCGAAGAAATTTAATCAGGCCTGGTACTTGTGAAATCCATCGAGGTGAAACGTCCTCTCACTGGTGGAGAGTGAAAGATTGGACAGGGAATCTGGAGGCAGCTCTGTAGGCATCCTTGTCATCTAACTGCACCCCAAAATTATTGTCTGTCTCAAAATAAGCGTCTTATTGTTTTAAAAATGGGACATTAATATAACTAAACTAAACTAATTCGTTCTCCTGAAATGTTCAAATATTTATAATGAAAATAAGATTTAATTAATTTCCCCATTTAAATATTTATTTTTATTCGAAACTCTTGAAACATAAACTTAGAGCAGAAAAAAAAAACAGACTGAAAATTCTAACATACAATATCTCACGATTTAGTTCAACATTTGCATTTTTTTATATATTTAATATTCGACACTGCTATGCAATTTCTGATGCTATCGTAATGGAATGAAATATTTGGAATTTCTGTGGAGAAACTTTTCTCAAGTCACCCCTGTCCACGTGCTTTCTTAAACAGCAACAGCTGGAATGCTTGTCAACAGAAGATTCTCGATCAAAAGGAGTGGGAGCCTTGAGGAAAATCCATCGTCTTCCTTTGCATGCAGCTCACGATCGGTTCATCTGACCCGTTCAAATACGTAACTGATTCTCAAATTGACCTCTGGGAAGCAGCTAATAAATGGGGCACTGCGAGAAAGTCAAGGGAAGAAAAGAAAGTAGACATCACATCTCCCCACATGCCCTTGACCACATTTTGTTTATGGCACCTCCTTAGATTGGTCTCTCACAAAATTCGATGTAAAAATAGAGCAAAAATACTACAGTGAAAGAAAATGAATTTTTTTTTTTGCTTAATAAAGCGACAATAAAATAAAAAGGAAAACAGCAACTTAATTTATAATTAAAACCAGAAATAGTTGTTTTATAAGGTGTACATGCTGTTGGATATTGTAATTAAATTAAATAAAAACATATGAATAATTACGCAAGTAGCAGTAAATTTTTGAAATGTGCTTGAACTTTCAGCTGAAGGTTGTCGCTTAAATTGAAAATGCTTTTGTAAGTTAATGATGGAAGTTGAACAAACGGTTATGAATATCTCTAGCAATTTATGATAGAACAGGTAATTTTTATTAGGCAGTACAACAGATTCAACACAATATATTATCAGTAATATTATAGGAAAAGATTTTTATTTCATCAAATAATAGTTTATGATACCTTTGTAAAAATATTTTAGTCATTGGTTCATACAAGCTATCTGAAAAACATGATTCCAAATAAAGGTATAAATAGAATTTCGGAAAACTTCGATTACTTTTTGCAATTTTCAATTATCTTTTACCTGTCTGAATTGATAATATTCTTATATATTCTATTGAATAAGTATTTCTTTTATTAATACTCAGATTTAAAAAACTTATAGATACTTAAATGTCATATCTATTTTCATCTGCTTCATGAATTAAT
The DNA here is from genome assembly GCA_026543055.1 of Argiope trifasciata. Lineage (NCBI taxonomy): Eukaryota > Metazoa > Arthropoda > Arachnida > Araneae > Araneidae > Argiope > Argiope trifasciata. Next base: position 1,450,500 of record JAPMOQ010054413.1, read on the forward strand.
TAATAGCACGCCTTAAATTAAATTCTTAACTGATTCTCAAGATTATCAGCCATGTTCAGATATACCAGAAGGCTGTCTGAAAACAATGTATTAAGGTTATTTTGGGATGGATTTTTAACTTTTGAATCGCTACAATATGACGAGACTCGTGCCTTAGTTATTGTTAGTCCCCAGCTAATCTTCTGAACCACATCAACGAGAGGATGCTTAGTTGATCTTGTCAGACTTAGCGTATAACTAACTGGTCGAATGTGTAAAAATACTAAGCAATACTGAGTTTGAAGCCAGGGTCTCGTTAAATTCGAAACCGAAAAGTAACCCGGTAACGTTATTGTTTTAAATCAAAATCGTTTTAACCCTTTATTTACTGACGGTACTTAAAAGTACCATTTAAATCTAGCTTACATCTTTACTATATCATTATTTTTGCTGATTGTATTATAAAGAACGCGGATAATGTAACCCAAATAACATGAAATTGATATAAGCTAAACGTAGGAATTAAAAATATTTAATTAATAATTAAATTAATTAAGATATTTCTGTTAATTACATTTTTTTCTTTGGTTTCCAGAGATTATTCTGCAAGAAAACTAAACTATTGGTGCAAAAATGAAGTTGAAAAATTAATGGCAACATAATTCAGTAAATAAAAGGTTAAGTCAATTGATAATGTAAATTACTGGTTGGTAATTTAGCGAGTTTGACTTAACAGTTCATATTCTATTAACATTTGTAGAATTGACGTTTATCTAAATTACAAAGATGCTTATAACATTAATTCATAAATTTAAAAAGTAGAAATAATCTGAGTTCGATTCCATTCTATTAAGATAGATGAAAAAGAAGTTATTCAATGACACAACTTCTTTTTCATCTATCTTAAATAATTGCGTAGCAGTTTCGTAAAAAAAATGAGTTTAGTTGTCCTTGTAGAAAACCTGAATTCAAGGATTGATAGAAAGTGAAAAAAAAATCAGTTAATAGTATTTTGCTCTTAATTACATCGTAAAGTTAACGAGCCTGAAAAAATAAATGAAATATAGTCACAACTCATTTCGATGTAAAATGAAAACAAGATCAATAAAAAGTTTTGCTATTAATTAGTCTAAAAATGTTTTTTAAAAAATTTAGTTAAAATTAGAATTTTAAAAATTGAATTGCATGGAAATAAAGTAAAATAGATAAAATATTAATTTCTTAATTTTTAAAGTAGTGTAAAAGAGATTTCTAAGCAAGAATTTGTCCCGAAGCTATTACAAGAAAAAGAAAGAAGAAGAAAAGAAAAAAAAAATTAAGAAAGAAAAATTTTTCTTCGATAATTTTTAAAAACTTAAAAACTTAATTAAATTAAAAATTGAATTAAATTTTGAAAAATACTTTATTAGTAATCCTCTATTAAGTATGATGTAACATCTTACCAAATGCATAGTTCTAGATCTAACAGTTTGCATTATGAAGCACTTTAGACTATTATTTTACAGTATATATTGAATTACATAAGCATCATAGCACAGTTTACACATAATATGGCAACTTATAAACATTACCGATAACATAGTTGTGTATTTAAAATCCAAAAAATTAAAAATATATTATTAGAGGAAACTAAAATATTGTAAATATTTATTCAAACTGTTCATTGTTTAATAATATAAGAAAAAATCTTTAATATTGTAATGAAGAAACAGTAGTATAAATAACAATGAAGAACAATGATCAAATAGTAACAATATTTCGATTGCTTAATTTTTAATTTCTATTTAACAGAAAACGTACATATACAAAGGAAACCAGAACTTTAAAAGTTTTGGAGTATAATGACGAGAACTATAAAAAATGACTTCGGTTACCGTATTTTCATTTCATCAGAAGCCTGTCGCTCTGTTACATTAATGAAATTCAGAAAGAGGTGACACTAAGTGATAGGAAAGTTGTAGACTTTAGGGAACCCTTATAGGTTCTTCATTTATGTGCATCCGTGTTCGGTACACCACGTGTAGATCCTGGCCTTGAGAATGAAATATTTTGTTTTATATTTTGTTAATCCAAGCACACTCGAATTTTTTTATCTCTAAAGATTTGGCATAATTATGCATCGTTTTGAACAACCCAATTTATCGTTGCTACTATTTGCTCACTGTTTTAAGATAACAAGTACAAGTCTTGTTGTTAAGATGTTTTTTTGAATATTTTATATAAGCATATCAATAAAATAAAAACTTGTCAATATCAAACACACACACACACACACACACACACACACACACACACACACACACA
>JAPMOQ010054413.1:1452792-1470194 GCA_026543055.1 Argiope trifasciata
ATGCAACAATGACATTTTTAATGATTGAAAGCGTGAACAAAAAGTTGGATGGACGAAGGATACAGAAAGAAAAAAAAAACTTGCGGAATTGCCTTCAGTAAAGAATCGGAAAGCAGAACAAGGCTATAAAAAGTAATAATAATATTTCAAAAGAAATGTTTATTTTCTTTTAAATATAATGTTAAAAATCTTTTATTGTGAAGTAAATTCTTAATAAATAAGGCATTTTACAAGAAAAAAACACTATTCGCAGCAAGAAATTATGAGTACAATCATTCATTAATAATTTTGAAAGTCAATTATTTTACATGAAATTTGTTAGTTATCTTTTTCAAGTTTCGTTTTAATTCATAAATTTTAATCAAAAATGCCTTGCAAAATTATTAATTATTAAATTATTTTCATTTCATTCGGCTCTATTCAAACAGCTGGACGAATTAAGAAAGAATTGAGTAAAATAATATTTTTTATGATGTTTAATAGATTATACTTTGTAAATAAAATTCAATTCATGATCAGTAATTAATCACAGATTTCATTATATAATGAATGATATTAAATGTAAATTTATACGAAAATGACCATTGAAATTTCTACAAGTACGTGACATTTTGAAATTAGCTTTTGCTAACTTCAATTTTAAAAAAATTCTTTAAAGAACGAACAAATGTCTTTAATTTAATAAATAGTGAAATGTACTTTGAGATGCATGAATTTTATTTTATTCCCCGGATCTACTTTGCAACAAATATCTACATTAAGAATCAACTGTAAGTTTAATTAAGAAATTGCAATTATAAGCATTAAGTACCAACAATAAGTTTCTGTTGTCATGCTTCATATTGATGTATCGAAATTATATTTTCCTAAATATAGCGTACTATTTCTCAAGAATATTGAATTGTGAATTGATCATTTAAACAAATTCTTTGAAATTCAGTGCAATCTTATTAATCAGAGAAAGTTAAGAAGATTTTAAGTAAATTAATATTCTTTTAATGCCAATATTGGTATGAAGAAGTGCTTGATGATAACTGGGGCTAATATTTTCCCTTGAAGTCAGAGTTTACGCTCCAAGGTTTAGTTCAAATGTAATGACTCTTGACTATTATCTAAGTTACATCAATATATTATCATTAATATTTGGAGTGAACTGGCACTAAAACTTTAACTTCACAACACCTGATGCTCCACTGGAGGAAAAATACACCTTTTACTGGAGGAAAAATACACCTTTTAGAATTAAAACGGTAATCATAGTATTTAGTGTGCGCGAATGCAGCTACTACTAAAATACTGATGAATTAAATAAATTAGCAATATAAGAGAAAACGAAACCAATTATGGAAACTGAACCAAAAACTATTTCGGATTCGAACTAGACTAAAATTTAAATTTAAAATTTAAAAGGCAATCATAGTATTTAGTGTGCGCGAATGCAGCTACAGCTAAAATACTGATGAATCACCGGATTCTTTTCCGGACCGGATTCCGGATTCTTTATTAATTTGGATTCCTATGCAATAATTGTTTCAATCATACTAACATTTATATTTAGTCTTGTTCGAATCCGAAATAGTTTTTTGGTTCAGTTTCCGTAATTAGTTTCGTTTTCTCTTATATTGCTAATTTACCTTTTTCTGGAATTTATGTGAAAGCAAAATGGTGACAATATTCAGATGAAATAAATTTAATCAAATCTACACTGAAACAAAAGTTTGTAGAATTTTCTTTAAAATTTAATAAGTTGAAATTCCTCTCCAAGAAAAATGGTGTTTGAAATCAATAAAAAAAAAACGAATACTTTTTTATATTGTCTTATATCATAATAACCATTTATAAAATTTTAAAACAATAAAATATCATTTACTATTCTAACAACTTGTAAGAGAAAGCAAATTAAAGCTACAAGTCAAAGAGAACAAAGGCGCAATTTAATTTTTCCTCTAATTCTAAATTCAATTATCCGCTTATTAACGATAGAAATAGCCGTATAATATTTATTTTTCTTTATTGAAAACCATTGTACATTTTCGTATTAAAGTATTTAGAATTCTTACGAAAGCTATCATTCAATGTGACATTTAAAACAATTTTTAAAGAGGAAATCACTGATAATTGCTTCAGAAATAATATTTATTTATTTTTAAACATAGAAAGGTTTCTCTAAATAACATGCTATGAATTAATCTTTCTAAACTTTCAACAATTCGACTTAAACTTGCCAAATTTAGTATATGATTATTTCTTAGGTTGTTAGGGCAGGCTAAATTTTTTTCATTTTAAATTTTTTTCAAAATTTTAAATACATTTTTTTAAAATTTTTATATTATTATCCATTAAAATTCACTGATTTCCATCAAAATTTCCTCTTTAATAATTTTTTTAGATATTTGAAAGTATTTTACAGAAATACTTTTTAATACTGTAATCGATTTTTATCTAACTTGTATATATACATATATGTATATAAATCAGCAATATAATCCAAGTAAAAAAGAATAACATAATCAAAATTATAACAAACAGAAAAAGAATCCGGCCTGAAGACATTTTCAAGGGTCACCCTCAGGCAAGGATTCAAAATAAGGGAATTTTTTTCTGTGAGGAGTCGGACAATGTCCAATAGTGTTGACCCTCTGACCCGAAAATCCTCGGAAAATTAAGGCAAAATAGATGCACCAGTTTTAACGGCAAAGACACACACACACACACAAAAAAAAAACAAAATTAAAAACATCATCAAAAAATCAAAAATTTATAAAATAAAACTACGTAAGAATATTCAACCAATAATTAAAATATTCCACCCAATAATCAAGAAAACAAAAAAAGAAAGAATATACCAGCAACAGGCGAAGAAATCTAACCATAGCAATGAAACCGCTATTTATTTTGAATACAATGTCAAGCAGAGAAAAAAAGATAAACGGAAGTTCTGAGCGCCATCTGTTTTACTTTTGAATTAAGTATTAATATTTCATCATTTCTTTTTTACTGTTAAAGTATTAATATTGCAGAAGTTTTTGGAAAAATCTTTATTGTTTAAATTTTTAATCAAATTTTTGCTGCTTTTATAAATGAAATTTTGTTATTACAATTTTTTTATTTTATTAAATTGTGAGAAAATTAAATTTTTGAAAATTTTGGTCTTAAGATTAGAGTAATAATTACAGAGTTTAATTTTTTAAAGCTGAATTCGTCTCTTTTATATAATAAATGTCAACTATTGTTTTATCATTAGCAATTTCAATTATTAAATCCAGATAAGAAGCTTCAAAATGATTTTATTGGTTTTTGTTATAATTAATTCTTTAAGATAGCAATTTGTAACAATATTGATATTCTCTAAATTAATCAAAATTAGATAATTAATTTAATTTAATGATTTAATTATTAATCAACCATAAAACCTTTCGGCAACTAAAACCAATTTTTAGAAATCCTCAAAAATTAAATTATTTCAGAAAACCGAACTAAAAATTATTTTGGGAATGAAACTAAATTATGTCAGAATGGAAACTAAAAATTATTTCTGATTTAAACTATAAAAAGTAAGCAAAAATAAAATAATAATGAAATAAAACCTATTTATAAAGAAAACTTAAATTAAAATAATTTAGGAAACGAAACGAAACTAATTACAGATATGAACTGGAATAGAACAAAGGTTATTATTTATTCCGGTCAATTGAAATGTTAATATTTTTATTAATTAAAACTTAACTTTCGCTCCAAACAGATGAGGCCAAATCTCGCCAAAGATAAGTAAGGCTCGAGTTTTTTTCCCAAACGTAATGAGGTTAGGTTTAGTATGATATTGCCCGATTATTTCAAACGAATCTGTTTACTTTCTTAGTGTTTAATGTATTTAAAATCAAACGTTGTTAATCAATCGATTTTTCGGATTCATTCTGAAGTACTTTTAAATTAAAAGAAAACGGAATAAAGGAAATAAGAAAGAGCTTCTAATCTGTATTGCGTTACCTCGACTGGCTTAGGAAAGTCAGACATTTGCGGTACGTTAACTAGCGTTGAAAGTTCACTTGTGATTTTTGACAACTGTATTTTCATTCAAATTAAAAGTTTAAAAATTATGTGTATTAAACTGTTGTAGTTCTCTCAATCTCGACAGATAAATAAAATAGATCTAACTGGATTTTAAAGAAACATGGACTTGATTTGCTATTTTGTTTCATTTCGGATATGCAATATAAATAAATTGTTTCTAGGTTAGTTGTGTGTTTTTGTTATTAAATTGTATTAATGTTACTTATATATTTTTCGTATATACTTAGACTTTTAAATGTATCATTTTTAAGTTTATCAGTTTTAAGTTAAGTTAGTTTAAATTTTTTTGTTTTCTAATAATATGATAATTTTCGAAATGCCCACAAAACGCAAATATAATCTTTCGAAGAGGAGTAATAAAGCTCTGGCTATGGAAGATCAGTTTGCAATTTTAATTAGAAGTTGCTCACTAAAATTGCTCTAGGATTTTCAAACTCTTACCAGCTGTGGAATAAATACAAGAATGCTTTATCCGAAGATATGGCACTCACAATGATCTAACCATTAACAGAGCTTTGGCATACATGAAGGATAAAATGACTTCCATATCTGGAAAATGTCTCACTGCTTTTGGCCTATCTCCACTGCAGTAAAGAGGGGAATTGCCAGCGAAGTTATGAAGGGGCTAAACTACAACACCTTTGTTTTAGAAGCGCAGGTCAATGAAATTACATTACGATTACTTCCCAGCAGACTACGAAACGATTCTGAAACGAGTACATATTGGAAAGGAGGGATTATTCTTTCTTGAAGCACCATGGGGTACGGATTAGATGTTTATGCTGAGTCTCCTGCTAGCCCAACTTCTCAAGGGACGCAATATAGCACTGGCTGTGGTTTCCACTGGGATTGTTACAAGTTTGTTTAATGGTGGCCGGACTGCACATTCCGTTTTCAAATTCTAAATCTTGCAAGCGAAAATATCTCAACATGCATCGTCAACAAAAACAGCTGTCAGAGAATCCTTTTGTACCATTGCAAGTTAATAGTATTTGACGAGGGGGGTATATAGGCGAAAACTATAATCTCTAGGGCATCCGAGGCAATAAGACGGTTGTCGTTTTGCTCGCAGGTGATTTTAGACAGCCACTGTCGACTGTTGATCAGACCTTCAGTTCTCAATCATATTCTATCGTGTACATAAACGTCAATCGTTTGTTTTCATTTGTACATCGATTCCATTAGTTTTACCGTATTCGTATAACATGATTTATATAGTTTTGGGTATAAATAATTTGGAAGAATAAAGAATAAAATAAAATAAGGTAGATAAAATAAAAAAGGTGATATACTTTTTCAGTGATGCATTGCTTCCTGGCTTTAAATTTATGTTAATTCTATACCTTTGCTTTAAAATAAGGTTTTTCTGCTTATTCTGTTCCTCATATTTAAATAATTTACCTTAATTTTTTTATTCTTTTGTACTTGATTTTTCCTTAGCATATCTTATAATTCTTTTGTTTTTGGTGAAATATTTAAAGTATAATTGAAAATTGATCAAAAATTAATGCTTCAGCTATTACAGTTTTTGATACAATTAATAACATATACATATTTCTGACCTTAATAATTTTATACAATGGTTTTCCTACTATTTTTAATGAATGAAGACTCTACATGGCATCTGACCTTCACTGATTTTTTTTTCAAAAGAAAAGCTCACTAAAACACGTTTATCACGATTCCGTTTGCGTGTTGATAAACATTTGGCCATGTTTAGAATTAATAAATTAGAAATTAATTCGACACAAATTAAATCAATATATTTCAACAGTGAAAATTAACGTTTTCCTTATAAGGTGTTTATAAAGACATGAAAGGAAAGCGCAGGTAAAATGAATATTTCTTTCCAACATACTCCTATAGGTTTCTAAATGATTTCTCTAATATCCTCATTTAATATATTGGCTTTTAAAATGTCTAATTCTTCAAGAAAACAATTTAAATAATTGAAGTCTATTAATAATAAGGAAGGAAAATATTTATCTTGCTTAATATTTGTTTACTAAAAAGTATTAAAAAAGAATTGGCAAGAAATAACTGCATTATGCTATCAAATTTATGTTAAAGATTGGTGTAGAACTAAAAATGGAACTAACTACTTGGAAATTAGTTTTGAAATGAAAAAATGTCAAATAGAATATCCAGGATGCAATGAAAGAAGGATTCTTTTTTTTATTTTCTCGTACACAAAATATAATTAAAATTGCAAATAAAAATAATCTAAAAAAACTATAAAGTAATTTAACATCAACCTGTGTATACTTTTTATAAATCTTTAAACCGAAAACGTTTTTAAAATTGTACATCATTATCAAAATTATTCCCGTTCTTTCTGTAAGTACGACATTTCAAAAAATGCTTTCAAATAGACAGATCAATTTTGGTATATAGTATATGTAGTCTTTACATCAAATTTGTAGATTTCTGCCAACGTATGAGCTAGGTGCAATCAAATAGAGCTATCTTAAAGTATAATTTGATAGCTATGAACTGAAAAGAGCTAGTTATATGAAATTTGATACAGGATTTGGGTATCTTGAACGTAGATCTGCATCAACTTCTAAACTAAATCCTTCGAAGTGTAAACTATTTAAAAATGTTAACAATTGTATTCATACAAAAACGGATTGCTTTAGAAAAAAATGAAATTCTGAGTGGGTCTTGTCATTCAAGGTAGTTTCTAGTAGGTTTAATTTGTTCTACAAACAGGTAATCCAAAATGCATATTCTATGAGGCATAAAGTTGTCAAAAGTGAAACTCCTAAAGTTGAAAAAAATCGGAGCACTAGTATTTATAGCTTTGTTCAAGGTCTTCAGTTTTAAAAATATGAAAGAGGTGAAACATTTATTCGAGAATGCACGATAAAATATCGGATTTTGTCAATGAACAGATGAAACATTAAAAATTCTATCACATTGAGTTTCATGTGTGACAAATTATTCTATGGAGACACGAAAACTGGTTGATATAAATATTTAGAAGATTGATAACTCTTTGATATTTATGAAGTTTACTCACAATTTGTAATACTTAGACCAAACTTTATAAAATGCGAAATCAGAATCATTATGTATGAAAGTTTTAAAGTGAAGGAATAACATAAACTTTATTCTAGCAAAGGAAACATCTCGGAAATCACAGAAATGTTTAGAAGAACATTTTGATTATTATTTGATTATTTTTTGATTATTGAGAACAGTATTCTTCATTCTTATTCTGATTTAATTTTAACACAAACACTCTCATACTTTTACTGGATTTAAATAAATTAACTTGTATACACTAATACACGGTATTTTAATAGATTAAAAGATAAAAACTTGAATTTTAATTTTAAAGTTAAAATCTTAATTTCATGGATATCTCCCATTCTTTACCAGTACTCTCTTGTTTTTCTTGCATGAGTGAATGCCTGATTTTTACTCTTGACAAAGCGGATATACACAAACTAGCAAAACATTTTATTAAACACATAATCTTTTTTCAAAAAACTCTCCTGCTTTCCCAGTTTACACTGGTTGTATAAAAAGGTGGATACGAATAGACAAATGGCTACAGCATATCTTTGTCCTTTGGCCTTATCACCACAGTTACATTTTCGCGAATTGGAATCTCTCCAAATAAAAGTGTACCTCTGGTAAGGTAAGAGATTTCTCTGTGAAAAATAACAGTCTTAAATAAAAATACCACTCTAATGGTCGCAACACTTACAGTTTGAGGACAGTTTTGGCAAAGAGTCAAGAATAAACAATGAGGGAAAATCATTTTGATTTTTTAATATTAGTTTTAAAAAGTAAGATTATAAAAATTAAATATTAAAACTTATCACATAATAAACAGAGGGACAGAGAAATATGAGTAAAAAGAAAATTGAGTACATAGATTTATTTCTGCTGCAATATATGTTACTTAACTCTCTTTATTAGTTCCAAATTATGTTATTAATTCGCTATGTAGAATCAAAGTTTTAGATTTATCATTAATAACTTTATTGTTTTTTTCCATGTTTTGAAATATATTTAAGCATTTGAAATCAAGAGACATTTTAATTGGAATTGAATATAAATATCAGTGCATTTCTTTTTTTTAAAACTATTTATCTTTTGCAATGATTAGCGGTGACATCAGAAAAGGATTAAAGAAACATTCATTAAGTATTTTATATGCGAGAAAGTCTTTTGAAATTTAAAGAAATTGTCATTGATTTAAAGACTGGGACAAAGAAATCTTGAAGAAACAAGAATGAAGGGGGGAAATAACAAGAATATCTAATACTGGAAAGTCATTAAAAAATATAAAAATAAAATTGATTCTAACATTTTAAATTTTCAAAAAAGTTTAAGAAAATAAAAAGGAGCATTTTGATAATGTTAAAAAAATTGATTTATCGCTTTGCACTCAAGTATTCAAGCCAACAAATGACAGCAACACACAAATATTTGATCTAAAATTAAGTAACCTTTGCAATTTCGACAGTAAATATGTCAGCCAAATTTCATAATCAGAATTTTTTGTATTTTTGAATTAACAGATTCACATAAACAATTTTTTACATATATACAGATATTTTTATATAGATATATTTCTTTTCAACAGTGTTTGTTTAAATTTTGAAAAAAATCTACGAATTAAAAGCAAATATAAAATTCTGTTGCTCAGCTAAAAGCATTTTTAAATTACAGGGACAGACAGATGAATTCTAAAAATGTTTTTTTTGGTTTTAAAGAGGTTTGAAATGTGAAAACTTATCTAAAATTATCGAGACTTATTTTTGATATTACAATAATTTCTTTTTTTTATATGAACAAAGATCCTTTACAGTGATCTTCGATATGTTTTAGACTTGGGGCACTTTCGGAATTATTCTGACCTGCTAGTACCTTATCACGCATGGTACTCTAAAAACAAAATTCTTGACTAAAAAAAATCGTGAGAAATGGCACCCCAGATTGTTATTTCATAAATATTGTTCGTGGATGTCATGCAATTAATACATAAGTTCAAGTGAAGTATTCTTTAATATTCTACGAAATACGCAATTCTCGTGAAGGAAACTCTGAAGAAAAAAAAATATTTTCGAGCACTGAGGAGATTCGCGTGTTTACCCAATGTCCACATTTTTATAGGGAGAATAGGTTGACAGAATGTTTTGGGAAGACCCTTTCTTTTGGTTTAAACAAACAATCGAAATCTATTTCTATAGATGCTGCCTACACGATCATTTCAAATTTTATACCAAGTTTTCACTATAATAAACGTTTCTGGTATTGCATGAATTCTGCTGTGGCATCATTCGCGACAATCATGAAGATTTTGTGCGGAACCCTAATTTTCTGCAGAACACAGTTTGAAAGCTACTGGTCTATTTTTTACATTTGCGAACAAAATATATTTCGCATATTTGAAAGTAAATTACCACAGTATGAAATGACTTGCAGAGAGCTCTACTCTATTACGACCTTCTCATCGTTCATGTAAATTAAATTTATCAAAGCAATTCATCCTGTTTAGTACAGAAAAAGATAGGAATCATTTCTTCCCATCGATAACAGGATTACTTCCCAAGGGATGGATTGTACTGTGGCCTGTGATGGCCCTTAGGATTCAACCTCAGATTCAGCCAGTGATGCTGTTGTGGCGGTTCGGTCACTCATAATTTCCCGTGTGCCTTCAGGCGGGTCGGAGAATCCGGTTTAAGATTATTAAAGAAATGTCACTATTTCGAACTTTCTAATGACGTCTGTTTTAATTTAACAAAAGAATACATGAATACTTTTTTTTCACAAGAAGACAATTTTGATTCCTTGGGGGGAGGGGGATAAAGTAACACGCAGCGAATGACTCAATGAAAACACGTCAAATTTTCCTGCATATTATAATTTTGAAAGGAAAAGTTATCATAATTTATATGAAGAAAACGTTTAACAGAAAGAGTGTTTTCTTAGAAAATTTTCCCCTTTCAACGTGCTTAAAGGAAACAGCTATATTTTATTTTTTCCGATCTTTGTGCCAATCAGTTTGTTATTCAAACGACGTTTATAAAATTGCTTTTTAATTTTTCAAAAGTGCAGGAAAAAGTCAACGGTAACAAAAAGATCAGATTTCATAAACCATCAATTTTTACTCAGTGGTAATCATTTCAAGTGTTTATTTTAACATTTAGAAGGAAAATGATTTTTCTTGAAATTGGATTGCATTTTTTAAATTGGTGAGAAAAACAATACATATTGGCGAGCTATTTTATAAATGATTTCCTTTCATAACTCTCATTGTCGTAAAAATATTTTTTGTACAAAAGAAAGTCTTTGTCAGACTGGCAGCTATTTGCAATTTTGAACCAAATTTATTGAGACTTTTTCTTTACAGTATTCTGAAGTTACTATAGAAGTTACTTTGATAATAACAAAGCAAAAAAGGAGTTAGATAAATAAAAATTAGTGATAGATTTAGCATCTAAAATGTATATCAGTATTAAATTTGAAACCAAATTCGTCATTGGATTAACAATTTGTTGATCTGTTTTTAAACATGTATAACTAAAATCGTGATAACTAAAAATATGCGATATGTAACGCGACAGCTGAAAAAAAACGTAATTATTTAAATAAATTGACTTTGTAGCCTGATGTTGTGATTATAATTGCAATTATGTGCCAATTCGGTCTGCTAAAACACATATATGATCATTAAGATGCGTAAATAATATGATACTCGTATAAGATAACGCATGTTCGATTTTTTTTAGTATTTGCGTATTAATCGCCGTAACTACATTATATGGCAATGGGAAGTCTAATGTGCATACACTGGTTTCTCTTCACTAAATAGTAAAACTTCGCGAAATGCGTCATGAAGAGTATGAGAAATAAACAATTTCAACTCAAAGTTAAGTAAGATTGATTTAAATTTGAGTTAAAATTTTCAGTATCATTCATTTGTGCTTTTTTTAAAGAATTGTTTGTATTGATCTTAATAGAAAGAATGATATCATTCATATAATACAGATTCAGTAAGGAGAAATTTAATTTCATGGGCAAAAATGAATGTGAACAATTTTCTGTGATATTAATAGTACTCTTTAATCTTCCTCAGTACTAATGAGAATAATTGAATATTGGATCACTATGAAGGTAAATCCTGATTCTAACTTTAATTCAGGAACTATTGTAATAGAATATTTACTGCCTGAATTAAAAATTAATAAAGTTATTTATCTTTGAGTCTTATTAGCTTTTTAACTGATTCCATAAATAATCTGCCTTAACATTTCGACCATTCTGCTAAGTGGATTCAATCTCAGCGGCATGGATATGTATCACTTTTTGGAATATATTGATGATTAATTAATACATGACTAGGTATGAATACCAATTCAATGTTTCTTGTTTCAATTCGATATATGTTACAATAAATCTATTTAATAGCTGCATGACTGAAAACTGATGAAGTTTTATTATATGCTGATATTTAACCTTCAAAGAAGAACTTGTCTTCTTCCTTTGAATTACTTGATCATGAGTTTAATCGAAAGACCTCTGGAGTTTGTTGTTTCTAAAAATATGTTGATTGTTCACAAAACTAGGGATGGATTTTTTTTTTTTATTTTTTTTTATCAGAAGCGTCACTTTTACGTCAGAAGTGCTGTAAATTGCAAATTATGATTACCTATACTAGGAAGATCATTATATTGGTAGAACAATGATGTATAAAGTCATCTTGCGGTAAAAACGTAATTTTCCCAAACCACAATGTTGTTAGTTTTAATGGACATATCATTATTTTTTGACAATAATTTGTCATGAGATGATTTCACTTACCTTTCACTTCAAACGTTGGAATTAAAAAAAAATTAATCAAGCATTTAGTTATTAGATATATAAGATTTACTTCAGTTGTAGTAAATTTGGTTTCTAATATTTATAAAACTTATTTAAAAGTTAAGATATAAATTTATACTACTTTAAAAATATCAAAGCTTAAAAGATAAAAACATTAATTTTTTTTGTAATTTATCGAAGAATAGAAAGAATTAAAACCTTGTCCGATTTTCTAATTTAAAAAGATTCTGCATTCCAATAGTTTAATGATAAGAATTTTGGACTGTTGAATTCAGATTCTGTTCGAACTTCTTTCAAACTTAAATTTATATTTGTTTTTTATCTTTTCGAAATGTGTCCTTTTGCGTTTAAAGAGGGAAACTAAAGGATTTTTATTTTCTATTTCGATATAAGTCCTTATTTCTGATAATTACGATATTTAAAAATTTAACAACATTAACCTCTTTACCCCTTAACCATCATGAATGGGCTACATTCTTCCTGACGCCGAATTATAGCTTTTTAAATTTTTAATTAAATTATGTGAAGATTAAAATTTGGCACATAAATTACATTTAATCCACAAATACCTTTCGTGTATGCGATATTTAATTAATCAACTGGGCCTTTCATTTTTGGAAATACTTCCCAAAAATGAAATACACATTCTAATTAGACAATAAAGAATCAAAATATTTAGGTTGTTAAAATACTATATACATTTTTTCCTGTGTCCCAATTCTCTTTAATGCTCCAATGATATAAACTGATACATTTCGTAGATAAATGGGGTTATTATTCTCGGGATAAACGGAAATGCTCTTCTGTATATTTTTATATATAATTGCACAATTTTATATTTAGCTTTGTAATAAAATGAAAAAAAAATTTTTGAAATTTCTAATGTTGATAAGTTTTGATCATCATTTGAAATAAGCTTAATTTCATATATCCCGAGTCTAATTAATCTTTATTATTTTGTTCTGAGCTATCAAGTTCACATACATACTAATAATCAAGTCAATATACCTGTTGAAAATTTAGACCAAATAAAACAAATTTATAATTTTGATTTAAAAATGATATTCTAAATATCATTCGTTTAGGATTTTTGCAATTTGAGTTTATGCATTCAAATAGACATGAGAATTAATATCTTAAAATAGAATTTTTTGACCATTAAAATATTTCTCTTTGTAATCATGAAATACGAGAAAATAAGCTAATAGTTACATTGATGAAAGTCAGCAATTTCGTTTTATATTTTAGACGATCAAATAATTCTAGAAATTTCCACAATTTTAACTGCTCCCTCTATCACAAACAAAGAGATTGAAACCTATATCGCACTTTTTTGATGATCCGTGAACTGGTGATGCAACACCAGCACTTTTCTTTACAGTTGAAAATTATTTTAGGAAGTACACTAAACACAGAAAAAGTTGAAAGGGACTTTAGATATTAAATGTTTACAGATAATTATGAAATAAAATAAAAATGAATTCGAATGCTTTCCATCATTAACACATTATGTGCCATTTGTATTTTCGTCATCTTTTTTTCCTATAAAATAGCATAGTAAGCATGTTACTGGAACATTCTTGTTCTGCTATTACTTATGGCACTTGTCATAGTAACTATAATATTACTATTATATTATTTCTCCAAATATGAATCGTTTCTCAAGCCCCCTGAGGAAGCAGCGATTTTAAACCGAATTTGTACAGTAGCTTCTCGGGTATTAGGAAGGCTCTGATTCCCGAGATAGCGCTGAGCATCCGAGGGCAGAAGTCTGAATTCTAGCTCATATGAAGATGAAACTTACTTCACAGTCTCATTTTATAGGGGAAGGGCTCTTTCACACATTCCACAGGGTAAAGAACGACCATGTCTGAACCTGGACTCGAACCCGGGACTCTCAGATCACGTGGAAGACGTGCTACCTCTAACGCTGGATGCCAGGGTTTTTTGTTTTGTTTGTGATTTATGTAATAATTATAAATAAAACTTGGCTGAAATATTATTATTTCTCCAAATATGAATAGCTAATAAAATGCCTGATGTATTAAAGTATTTAAAAGTAAATTTAATGATTTAAGTATTGTATATGGGCTAATTTTTTGTTGATTTTGATTGAAACTTAAAGATTTCTCAAGAACACCATTAATCGTTCGTTGATATATTGATATACAACATATAATTTGAAATGATACCTTGTCTATATACTACATATTCCCCATTATTAAAGTTTCATCTAATTTCTTTTAAAGCGCTTTAATAGAATATTTGAATACGTAGAAATAAAAAATCAATGAATAATTCTCTATTTAAGAATAACAATAAAATTTACAATTCTAAGATATCCAGCATTCATTGTGTTTTATTTCGCTTTCAAAAGCTTCTATTGTAATGATGAAAAAAATATTAGCTCATTTAAAAAAAAACTTGTGTCAAATAAAAATAGTAGTTTTATTATCAGTCCTATTAAGCATCTCGTATTTACGATACTTTTTTTTTATCGAAGGCTTACCTTATTGTGGTATTCAAACAATCAAGCCTCAAGACATGATCTCGACAGAGCTTTTCATGATTCAAAATATCTATTATGCAAGCTTTTATTATCTTTTTACGATACCTCGTGGCTTTTAGAATTAAAGAGCATTCTAGAAGTTTAAGTCTTAACACGCAGATAGTCAACAGAAGACAAAGTCAAGCAAAAATGAAAACATGCATCAAATTTTTTTGATGGGGAATTTTCGGGCTGTAAAATAGTTCATTGTTACCATATTTACCTAAAATTATACCACCACTTCACTCTTGTATCATATTTTCCTAAAATTCTTTAGACATTAACATATAAGCATAATTGCACTTTCACTGTTAAGAAAAAATACACGAATCAATAATAAATTGGAGTGATTTTTTATCGCCTCTTTTTATCGACTGCAACCATCAGGATAATTTATAATATTCTTATAAATTTAAATATTCCTTTTTTTTACAAAATATAACGAAGCCTTAATTTTTTTTCAGGAATTAAAAACATGATTATATGAATTGTTGTTCAGTATGTATAAATCAAAATATCACCATAATATTTTTAAGCTTAAATTGGAATATCAAATGATTAAAAAGATAATTTAATTCAAAAGATTTTAAAATATGAAGAATTTAAACATTAAAAAAATTATTTTAAGAAAGCATATATCAATAAGGCATATTTAAGATAAAATAAAAGGATTTTTATGATTATAGTTTTACTAAGCTTTTGCATGCTCTCCTAAACTGAGGCTTAAAGTATAAAAAGTTGTACCAACGCTATTGAACGACGTACAGCATGATCAAACGAGAAAATTTGAAAAAAATCTTCTAAAGACAAATTTATTTGCTTTATTCAAAAATAGTATTTGAAGAATGAGCTGATGAGCAAATATTAATGATAAAAACAAGAAAAACTTACAATTTCATGCGAGGTAAGCTTTAATAGTGCAAATGAAATTACTTTCTTTTTTCTTAATATAAATAAAATATATATATTTATGAAAATTAGAAAGAAAATACTATATGCTGAATATTCTTTTTATATTAATCTATACACTTTCGTATTTTTTCATGCCCTTAATGATTTTAATTTAAATAATACAGTACAAGAATTAATTCTTTTAACTATATTTATTAAATAGAAATTACATTTCAGTGAAGAATTAGAGCAGTCTCTTAGAAATTAAAAATATGCATAAAAATTAGCAGAACAGGGGATGATAACTAGATTTATATATTTGGAAAATAATTAAAAATTTAAAGAAAGGATAGATGATCAAGATTTGACTCTAATTTACTTCAAAACATTTAGGCAAACTTAAGAAAGAAAATGGAAAATATGCTAAATAACTTCCTTTTTTAATTCTAAATCAAAATTAAATATTTCCATATGTTTATTAGCCCAATGCTTGTTAATACTTTTATGCTATTGTTTAAAGTAATACTTCTTTGTAAAAATATCTTCATTATATTGCAGTGTTTTCTTTTTTGTTCAATGCGCAATTAGATTTTGAGCCCAGCTTGGAGGAGCTATCGAAATGCTTATGATTATTTATTTTGCAACAGCAATGGAATAAAATTGAAAAATAATTTAACTAATTTTATAGATTTAATAATGTATTATATTAATTTTATAATTAATTTAGTAGATTATTATTATAATTAATTATTTCTTTTCACAATTTCTTTTTACATTTATTCTTCTATTTTATATCTTATTTATTATATTTATAAACTAAAGATTTTATATAAAAAAGTTAATATTAAAATACATTTGAATAAGGTAATTGCTTTGTTTTAGATCTAAAAAAAAAGATGGTTAAAGCATAAACATAAATGAAGAACGTAATTACTGCTGAATTGTAGCAAATCATCTATATAAATAAAAGTGAATGTTGGTATGTGTATCTCCTATATGATGCCGTACCTCTCAACCAATTGCGATGAAACTTTCAATACTTATTTCTTGCACTCACGGGATGTTTATAGGCATAGTAAAATTATGTAATTTATATAAATAAAAATGAATGTTTGCCTGTATGTCTCTTATGCTGTGCCGTACCGCTCATCCGATTGCTATGAAACTTTGAATATTTTTTTTACTTGCACTTATTTATTTCTGCTGAAGATGGAAAAACAAAAAGAAAATATTGCCAATTCTAAAGTTTTGAATAAGTAAGTTTAAAAAATAGAGTTAATATTATTTATTTTATATATCACTCAATTTCAATGAATATATTCATTTCCGATACGAAAATAAATATTATTCTTTATATCATTCCTAATTAAGCAAGACAATTTCTTTAAATTTCAAACGATATATCCAAAATTATTTCTTCTGCGGCAGCAATGCGCAAGGTACCAGCTAGTAGTAACACGAAAATAGCAAAACATATAATTATAGTGACATCGAATTCTTAGGAAATCTTACGTTTCGTTTCTAAAACCAGTTCTGAAATTACATGAAGGTTATTTTGCACCGAGGATAAGAATATTGAACTGCGGTTAGATTATGAAAGTGACTAAGCCGGCCAACAAACTGTGAGAAGATGGTTGATTCTAGAACAAAATCTTAACATTTATCAAATATATGATTTTGTCGATTTTCTACAAATTCAGATGTTTACATGTATGATAATTCAATTCTACAACAGAGTAACTAGTCTCCGAATTTGTGAAGTCATTTTTGAAATACTAAAATTTTTATTTTACTTCAGTAGCAGAATATTTTTAAATAATTTGGAATAGAATTTTTAAAATAATAACGCATCAGTATTTGTTCAAGTTTAGTATTTCTATCAGTATTCTAATCAGTATTTCTAAAGTGGGATGTCAGACCTTTAAATGATAAAAAATGCCCTTGTCTATAACTTAATTTTCTTCTTATTTAATGAGAGTTTTCGATAAGAGTGTTTTCAACAAGAATTTAGTTTTTAAGGACATTTAATTTTTATTATCCAATTATTGAT
>JAPMOQ010054413.1:1475942-1512933 GCA_026543055.1 Argiope trifasciata
TGAAAATGAAATTTTCCCACGAAAGTACTCTCAATAATATGCATTCTTTTTTTTTATTAAAACAGAATATTTTAAGGTATTTCCATGATGTTTGTTTCATATTTCAAGTGCCGGTTATTATTATGATGACACTGTTACAACGATGTTGGATCTTTTTATACTAGTAGAATTAAGTTACTTAATATTAATAGGAATTTTAGTTATAATCATGGAATTCATTTAGAGAAACAATATAATTACTGAAACAAGCATTAATTTATTAAGCAATAAAATTAAATTTAAACTATCTTTCACAGCAGAGGTTTTGCAATTATAACAAGCTCAAGTTGAAATCATTGTTAAATTATTTAATGTTGAAAGCATGCAATAATAATTAATTATTTCTTTTTTTTTTCAAGCTTTTAATGGAAAACTAATATTTTTTCACTCATTAAATTTTACCTCTTGGTTAGTTTTTGCAGTATTAATATATATCATGGAATTTATTTAGAACATTAATAGAATTACTGAAACAAACATTACAGTATTAAGCGATAAAATGAAATAAAAAAATTCTTTCACAGCAGAATTTTTGCAATTCTAAAAAGTTATTCATTATTATTAGCTCATTATTAAATTTTTCAATCTTGAATAAATACAAAATTAATTATTGATGCCGTTTTCTCAAGCATTTAATACAAAACAAATATTTTTTGCATTTATAAATTTTTATCTCTGGGTTTCTTATTACTTATTTAACGGGCAAGGAATTTAACTTGATTGTTATGGCTTAGGTTTTAAATAGATATTAAAATACCTATAAAATGATATTTAAAGTATATAAAAATTGACTGACAGTCCTATCCTCTTCTGAAATTTACAATTAAAGTGAATAAGAATACATTTAGGGGAAAGTTTTTTTTCAAAACTTCTTTCATTGAAAATACAAAATTCTTTTTTGTTAATAAATGTTCAAATATAATTTTATATTTGAAAAAAAATTTATACATGTTTTAAGGATATTTATGTTCATTAATTGATTAAAAATATCTACGATATTATTTCTTTAAATTTTTTAATTCATTGTAATATTACTGATTGAAATGGAGAGTGTGACGTTTAGCTATAATTTTTATTATAATAACTAATATGATTCTTCTTTTATATAAAATAAAGATACTGTATGAAATGTGATAAGAATATTTAACATTTTACAAAAATTATTTTCACGATTAGTTTTTACAAAGAAATTTTGCACATAAAATGTCAGATATGAATATATCTATATTTTTAACATATTATGGTTAAGAACTTTTAGAAAAATCAGAGAACGGAAACTTTTGTATATACTCATAAATTCATATTTTGAAATGGTTTTAAGAAAAATAATTTCGAATCACTTTTTTGATTTTAGCATTAATTCGGGATAAGATTATAAATAACTAAAAACTGTTAAAAATCTGTTAAAAACTGTTAAATCTTTTGAATTTTTACTTACTTCTTATCGCCCATTCTTGCAGCTTTTGCATTCCAATCACCATCTTGAAGATGCTCGCCATACATCTGCCGGACAAACGGATGTCGGCACTAGACCTGATCACAAAGGGTAAAACCTTTTTAATCACATCGTCTATCAAAGACTTCATTTTTGTTTCCACTTCTGCGAAAGTTTTAAGTTCTCCATTGTCAATCTCCACTTCTTCCGAATCCAGGGAAGTCGGTGGGTAATCTGGGAAGATGGCACTTCCAGAAAGTGTCCTATTCAATTTTGCAGCAGATGTGTGGACATCGGCCCACATCAAAAGCACCGAGCACACAGCAGCAAATATCAGAACACAACGCACCATGTTTATGGTGTTGGTTTCCAAAAACGAAAGTAAGAGCGAAAAGATACTGATAAATTTTCTTCAGAGGCAATTCATTCCGCGAGACTTCAAGCGATGATGCCCAAGAGCAGTTAGAGAAACTCTGAGAAGTCCGAAATAGCAGATTGAAGGAGTGAAGGTCAGTTAAGAAAATGGCCTTCTGTGAGAACTCGCTTCTTAAAAGAGCCTCGCCGGTTGTGCGGCTTTAGTCATATTAAAACCATGACCTTGTAGAGAGTTTCTCCTCTTCGACCATTTTGTGGAAGACTTTCCTGGTTTTTGGTGGGACACATTGTTTTTCCTATCTTTTCATTATCTAACCGCTTTAGTTTGTCTTGCTTTCAGATAAATATTGTTTAATCAATTACAATTTTCCTTTACTATTCATTCAGGATTTTCGGAAAGCAAATTATAAAGCACGGGACGTCATAAAACAAGACAAAGTTACCACTTTTGAAGGTTGCGTAACACTCAGTGTCTTTCATCTTTAAACTTAAATTTGAAGTAAGATACATTTATCATCATTATTTTAAAGTATTAGCAGTGGTGATATATAATTTCTTAAGACATGAGATTTCCAAAAAGACTTCCTGACAAAAAAAAATTCACTTTCATAACGATGTCTATTGTGCAATAAATAGCTCAACAATTTCAATGCTGCAAACAATTAAAAAATATCCGTATTATTTCATGTTATTTTCAGGATTTCCCCATTAAATTTTTCTGTTGAAGTATATGCTCCACATTCTGACATTAAGATTTTTAAAATGAACTCTTAAAAAAAAAATCTAAAACTCATTGAGAAAATTAAGTTAAAGGGAGATGTAATAAATTATCTGCTCTTTTGTTTATTCTTTTAGTGTTGACAATTGAATTCCTTGAAAATACAATAGTCTGAGAGTGATTTTGTTATTTGCATTAATTTCTTTATCATTATTTTACCTCAAAATCAAAGTTTTGAGCTTCAAGGAGGTTTCATGTGTAAACGGCTGCGCTATTTCATTTGTATGGTGCTCATTGTACCAAACAGCTATGAATTTTTATCAACACTCATTCATAATATCATGAGGAAATCTTTAATATCAATAAAGAAGTTGCTTTGTTTAACCTCAGATGTTAATGAGCTGCTTAAAAAATAATTGAAAACATTCTTATTTTTGTAAGAAAAGGCTTGCTTGAACTATAACTTTTTTCTCAGTAACAAAAAAATATAATTGAACTATCAAGTTTTTTGGTAGTAAAGAAAAACGTACTTGAATAATCTTGTTGAAATTAAATAGATCATTGCCATACAAAAAGAATTTTTGCGTTTAATTATGTAAAATTTTGTCTCATAGAATAGCGTTTTGGAAAAAGAGCCTTTTGTGTCAAATGTTTCATTTTCATCAGTATACTCACTATTTTATGACAGTAAAATTTAGATATTTATATTTCCAAAAATTAAAATATTTTGATTACCAGTTTTCTTCCTCTTAAAAATATAAAATAACGAAAAGTGTATACCATGTCGATTTAAAATTGAAATTTAGAACGTTTAAATGTTTAGCTAATTTTATATGCATAAAGTAAGAATTTAAATATTAAAAAATATTTCATTAAAATAGTGTATTATTTTGCATTGGATCCATGAATAAACGATAAATCCTTACTCTTTCCTTTCTTTCAAGAATATATTTTTGTCCTTTACTTTGTGAAAAAGATTTCAAATTGAATTCAAACATTATAGTCATGAAAATTTATATCCGAACTTTATGCTAATCAGGTTCAAGCTCATTGACCCACAAATTATGCACTTTTTTGAGAAATTAAATACTAAAGAGTATGTGGTTGATTTCTAAGTTGAGTGAAATGTTTTATTTAATTCTGATACGCATCTTATCGTGTTTTAAAATTTACTATCACAAATTCCACTCTCTATTTTTTTGAAAAAACTGAAACTCATATATCTTTATCTCTGGCTCTAGCAATATCAGTAATAATAATAAAGACGAATACATATATATGTGTGTTAGTGACAAGCTACCAAACAGCTACCAAATTTGTCACATATATACATGTCATGGAGAAAGGAAATGTGAGAGCTGTTTTTTAAAGTTAATTAGTTATAATTGAGCTGAATTTTGACGTTTACTCTTGATAACTATCGTAAGACTTATTTTCAAAATTGAATTCTAAATATTTTTTAAATATTACCAAATTTAATAGTCGTGAGAATGTTTTCTGAATTTCGGTATTTTTTTAAAAAAATCATTTCCTTGAATAACTTCCAACAAATATTTCAATTTTGCCCCAAAACTTTAAAGAATTTTCAATATTTCATCGAATATTTAGTCTCTTGATTTCCTCCCATCATTTAAAGCTAAAGCAGAAGGACTCTGCTTAATATCTGTGCTGTTTACAAGAAAAATAAACATTTTTTAATAGCGCTATAATATTATAGAACTGTCTCTATTAAAAGAATTATGTGAACAATGAACATAACTTAAGTAAGATAATTAAAATCAGGTGGCTTTGATGCCAGACAGTTTGGTGGAATAATGGATGAAATAATAATATTGGGTCGTTCGGAAAGTAATTTCGTTTTTTCCTGACAAAGGATTTAATTGCATTTTTCGCACCCAATTTCATACTTAAACCGCAAAATCATTTTATGTTTTAAGAGCTGATATAGCAAGGCTTGAGTGTGAAAAAGTGCAGCTGATTCTTCGCAGTAGTTTTTGGATGGTGCCCTTTTAAATATGGAGAGCAATAAACAGCATTTTCGTCATTTTTTTCTTTTTTGCTATAAAAGGTAAAAATGCTGTTCAAGCCAGAAATAAATTAGCCAATATGTGTGGAGAAGATGTGTTAACAGTACATCAGTACCATAACTGATTTGCAAAATTTTTCCTTCAAATGAGGAGGCCAAAAACCACCTCGATCAGTTTTTTTTACAGCAAAGACCAAAACTTTTATGAGCGTGTAATCATGTTACTACCAAAAATATGGCAAAAGGTATTAGACCAGAATGGCAATTTTATAATTTAATAAATAATTTATTCATTAAACGAAAATTTCTTTTCATTTTGACAAAAAAATACGAAATTACTTTCCGAACAACCCAATAATATTCTAAGTGAACCTACTGGTCACTTAAAGCGAACTGTCACTATTATTAATAAAAAGGAATACGTGTGTATATGTACCTATCTCTGTTTATGTAAGTTGGCTCAATACAGTACACTTATAGTACAAAATTTGAAACATATATATATTATGGAGGCTGAAAATGTGCACTTTAAGTGTTTTTTAAATAACTATAACTTTAATTAATTAAAATTAAGTTGAGTTTTAGTGTTTTTTCACAACAACTTCCTAAAATATTACTACACATAAAAGAACTATGCACTTTTTCAAAATTTAAGGAATTATTTTTTAGTGATACTTATTTAATAGTAAGAGATTTTTTTTTTAATGTAGTCATTTTGTTTAAAAGTTATTTTCTTACTTAAATTGTAACAATGGATTGCAATTGTTACTCAGAAACCGAAGCGATTTTCATTACTTCATAAAAATTTAATTGCGTGCTTTCCTTTAATTGTTGAAAACTAAAAAAGAAGGAATCATTTTAATATCTCTATAATTTACAAAAACGAATAAAATGGGAAGATACAACACTAGCTAGTGAAAGCTAGAAGACAAATCAACCGGATACTGACGTTCCAAATACTTCTATGATGTCAGGGGACTGGCCACCATTAGAAAGATAGTTAAACAATGAATAGAACGTATGTAAGACAATTAAAATAACATGGCTTTTGTGACAGTTCGACAGAATCATAGATCTGAAGTTATATATAAGTTATTTAACTGGAATTAAATAACCTGGTTTTCAAAGGTGAATAGTATATTAGAAATTAAATGAAAAATTCAGTAACATGCATGATTTCCGAAATTGTGCGAAAAGATAAATTCTGTCTCATTGGGATTCTTGCTACTAGTGGTCAAGGGCACGAGTGGTCGAAATTAGGACACTCCGCTTATGTCACGGTCGCATCTTACGCTGGTTTGCGGACCAGATTGACCTCATTTGTTTCATCGCAGCAGCACATAGATAGCTAATTAAAACCTGCAAAGGTAATCTTTCAAGCAAATATCAGTGACGAAATTCGTCACTTGTATCGTCACAATGTGATGTTTTGTTACAGATACTATGATCTTGTAAATGGTTGCTGGAGACTGAAATCATTTCTTTTTTGAAGGTTTATGCCGTATAAGAGATGAATTGTTTCCAACTTGTTTGTTTGTATTCAAAACGAAACTAGTAGGGAATCAAACTATAAATTGTTAACTGGATTTTATTGGTTCCGGAAGCATAATTTTACTTTTAATTAAATGCATATTTTTGGGGATTTAACATTTCTAGTTTAGCATTTAAAGATACGTTTGATCCAGCATTAGAAAATAACATCATGTTTTTATTTATTTGATAGTAAAAAAAATGAAAATAGTTTTAGAAATCGAAGATAAAATACTTTTATTCAAACTTTATCAAATGTAATTATTTGTTGAAGTTTATTATATGTTTTATTATATATAAAAACTTTTTAAAATAAATGTATTTAATCGAATAAAAATTCGGAATTTTATATCTGCTCTCGATTCTCAACTGATTCTTTCGCTTATCATATGAAGGAGCATATGGAAAAGGTAAAAGATTTCAAAAAGATAAAACTTCTTAAAAACTAGCTGGTATCCAGCTCGTTGCTGCCGTAGAAGAAATAATATTGGAAACATCGTTTGGAATTTGAAATAATTATCTTGTTTAATTTAAGAATGATATTTATTTTCGTGTCGGCAATGAATTCATATTCATTGAAATTGAAGGATATAAAAAAGAGATGCATAAACAAAGTTCATTCTTTTTTTTATTATTCTGTTCTACAAACAAATATTCACTTTTATATATTAGATTTGTGTATTCTAAAGCTTGGAATTCTTTAAGAATTTTAATGAAAGAAACTATTTATGGTATCTCATGATTCGTTTAATATTCATTCAGAATTCTCAAATTTAATGTTAGAAAACGTAATTAAAATATTTTATTTTAAAATTTAATTAAATTTTCAAACCTTCAGGATTATTTTTCCCAAAACTTTCTCGCATAATCAGTAATAAAGTTGTTACTTCAGAGAATTACCTGCATGAAATTAGAGCTTGGTTTGGATTGGTTATATTAACGTCCCGTTTTAGGGCTATTTTGGGACGGACTTCGTAATTTTGAACCATGATCAGATGACGACACCTGAACTGGCACCCCCATCTCCACACCCCACCAGCGGGAGGACGTTTGGTTTGACAGATTTAACGTGCAAGAGACCCCCTCACACGTCGGATCTTCGGTGGAATTGAGTCTCGAACCTGAAACCCTTCAGTTCCGAAGCCGAGACCTTACCACCAGGCCACCGCGGCCCCATGAAATTAGAATATAATAGCTGCAAAATATTAACCTTTAACTTGAATGTAGTATTTCTACTGAATCCATTGTGTCTCCTCGGCAAGTTATTTGGAGATTAATCATATGTAAACAGTTGCGGTTGAGAATTAAAAAGAAATTAGATATGCCTATATCCATCCTGTAGGTGTGAAGAATAAGTTGATCAAATTTCATTGCAGTCGGTTGAACGGTATGGCAGCTCATAAGAGACATACAGACAAATATTCATTTTTATTTATATAGATCATGCTTTTATTCCATAAATAAAAAATTAAAATAGGAAATGTCGATTTTATTTTTGCCAAATAGCTATAATTATTTTTAAAAGTTTAGTGACAGACATATAATAAAATATTTCAGTTCTAAAATCAACAAAAAAATTAAGTTTTTCTTACCAATAATTTGAATAATCCATCTTTAAAATTATTACTCTAAAATTTCAAATTTGATTAATTTTTTAATTAATCACAAAATGAGAATCTTTTCCAGCGCAAGTTATATGTTTGTTAAGATAGAATTATGTGATCGATATTTTGTTCACTCGCTTCCTCGTGTACAAGATTTTTGAAATTTAATAAAAAAAAATTCTAGTGATTGCAGAATATTTTAAAAGTTTTAGGGATATTAATTATCAAACAGTACATTACTTTTATTTTAAAAAATCTTTCGCAGAGAAAGTGGCTTTCAGAAATTAATTTGGGAAGTATTAATTTTTATATTTCATAATATTAGTGACATGAATTATAGAATACATTAAAAACTAAAAAGAAAACAACTAACAAAGAAAACAACAATCCAAAATCAAACCATGATAATAGAAAACTCTGACATAAAAGTCAGTCTATAAGGTTTCGGTGTTATTGCGTAAGCATGATATTATTTTAATAGATTATGTAAGGCTTAGACGTTGTTGATATTTTAAAACCAGTTTGAATGTCATAAGAAATTAAAATCAAAACATAAAAAATAATGAGCATAATAATTGATTTGATCAATATATTAAAATATTATTCTTATCGAAAATCTCGAGATAAAAAAAAAGCCGTAAAGGGATGAAGTGCAAAAAATTATAGGAATTATAATGGATGTCCCCAAAAGCAAAAAAAATTCAGGCATTCTTTAGATAAAAATAAGTATGTTGTGAATGTGATTACGATACCAGTTTTTTCAAATTTTCTCTGTTTTTAACAATTTTTATTTTAGTCAGCTTTTAGATAAAAATTGATTTCCCTTTGTAAAATATGAAAAAAATGTATTTAAAGAGAATTTTTAATTCAATAATTCTATTGTTCCCTCGCATCTTGTTTTTAAATTATTTGTTAACCAAATGAAACAGATTATTTTTTCATATAATTGATAAATAATTTAAGAATAACCGAAGCAGTAAGAATAGGTGAAGCTAAAAACAAGAAGCAATGTAAATAAGAAATTACCTATTTTCGTTTATTTGGTCATGCATCTTGTTGGGCTATTTGGTAAATGAAAAATAGTATTTCTAATATCGTATTTCAAAAACAGGGGTATGATTAGTTTTTATTTAAAGAAGTATAACTAATCAATGATGCATATTTTTCTTTTCATGTTACTTTTCTTTCATTTGTTAAACTGCCTTTTGCTACCTTTTAATGATATTATGACTTACGTATTAATTTTATATTAACATAGCATGGATAAAATTAGCTTTCGTAGCATTAACATTAACAACCAAATTCATGCACAACTTGCTAATAATTTAATTTGCTAATAATACTTTTTTCGTTTTAAAACTAAAAATTTAGTAAACACTTAAGTACTAAAAAAAAAAGCGTCTTCGATGGTTCTGGAAAATCCTTGCAATTCATAGCCTTAATAAGAATGCAAGAAACATTCGGAAGCTTGAAGAATACAAAAATTATCCTTTCTAGTTCTTGACACTGAATTGGTTTTTTAATCAATCTAATTGCTATGTTTGCTCTGTAGCCTGTCGGTTCCTTAGTGTAGTGGTTATCTCTTTCACTTTACCCGCGAAAGGTTCCCGGCTCGATTCCGGGCGGAACTAGTTGTTTTTATTCATTTTAACACAACGCTTCTCTTTTCTTTTTGCACCTTTTCATTTAGATAATTTTTTTCTATGTATATAAAATAGAAATTTTGTAATTATCACCAGGTCATAGAAAGAGAGAGAGATAGTCAGTTAGAGGCCTAAAACTTTGTGGATTCTCTAAGACGAACATTATTTTAACATTCTAACCTTTTAATTATCTGTTATATAGCGAAGGGTGTGTGTATTTAATCCAAGGAAAAATTCATCTTTACTTTTTCTTGTTTATTTTAACATTCACACAAATATATACATACATGGATGCCGATCACATATATACAAGGAAAAATATGATATAATATTGAAAAATGCCGTTAACAAGAGCGATCAAGGAAAAACATAATATATTTTAAATGTTTAATATATTTGAAATATAGAAAGTGCCTTTAACAATGAGAGCACAAAATAATACTTTTTGCCGTAACGAAGAGCTAGAGGGGTGCCTGCTTGCACCAGTTTCACATCAACACCGGATATGGTTGTTTACAAAAAAATCTCAAGAGCGCTCCCCTTACCTTCCAAACATACTTATGGGTTGGAGCGTATTGCGCCATCTATGTTCAGCATTCATTTATATATATGAGCAAGTATACAATGAATAAACAGCATACAAATGAAATAATTAATTAAAAACAATAATTAAATAAGATAAATATGTTATATGATTAATTTAATTAAATTGTGAAAAAAATATAACTGCTTCAATTTAATAATGGATTTAAGAAGTATATAATTTTAGAATTATATAATTTTTTCTCCCAATTATATAACTTTTGTACCATGTGAAAAAAATATTGCTAGTATTTGCACAGCTGGAAAAAAAAAGAGAAATGGTTTTGAATGCCAGTGTTCTGGTTTTGGCGTAGTCTGTTTTTCCCTTGATCTAGGAGCCCCGGGTTTGAGTCCTGGTTCGGGTATGGTTGTTCCTTGACCTACGTTGTTTGGGAGATGTGTGAAAAATCCCCCATGCAAAAAGGGATTGTATTAGCAAGTGAGTGAGAATCATCTTCCTATGAACTAGAAATCAGATTCCTGCCTTCGGATGCTCAGGGGTCTGTGCCCTCAGAAGTTACTGCACACTTCTTATCATCCATTGTAAAGTGGGCAACACATCATCCTCATCATCAAGGCTTTAAAAAAATTGCAACTTCCGTTGGTTAAATGAATGGAATCTCTGTATTGAAAATAATTATTTTCCAGAGAATGTCCTCGGATGTCAAATCGTCATCAAGATATTTTAAATTACGATTTCAATGAAAGAATTGTTTTTCTGATTGATTATTTACCCTTCAAAAAAGACGCATCTGCTCTTACGCAAAGATAATTACATAGATGAATAGAAACAATCTGCTTTTCCGTTTCACTTATTTGTTTTCTTTTGCGCGAAACTTTTTTCCTGCTAAAAGCTGAAACTGTCGCCTGTGGTGAAAAATTTGACACAAGGAAATTTAAGAAATGGTAGTCATCAGATTATCATAAAATCATCATTTACGTAGCTGCGTCTATTGCTTTTTGAAATAAATTCCACAGTGATGAATATTTTGCTTGCAATTTTTTTACTTTATGTACGTTCTACATAAGTACAAACTTTGTAGAATAACACTGCTATGTTAATAACATTAAGCAATTTGTAGGCAAATGTTGGGCGTTGGTCAAACAGGGAATCAAGTAGTTCAAAAGTAATAAAACAAAATGTAAAGCGAAAACTTATTTTTACTCAGATTTTCAAAGCTCAGTTGCCAAAAAGTATTAGAAATCATTTCTTTAAACTTCAAAAAGCAATTTTTGCTTGACAATATCTACTGATCAATAATGCCTTCAAATTAAATTTAAACCAATTTGTTACCTGTATGAAATTAAAATTATAAAAATAATTTTAAGGGTGTATTTTTATTAGTGTAATAAAATTAGAAGTAGTATATTTGTATTTCTATTTTTTAATTCAAATATATTTATAAATGTTATGCAAATTTGAAGCCATTTTCTTAAACCAGAGCTTTTTTGCACACCAATATGGAATAAAAATACTTTTTAGATGCACATTTTTATGAATGTAATAAAATAATATTAATATTAATAATTTTTAATTATGTGATAACAGGATGTTGTTTTGGTTTGATGTTTTTGAAATCTCACACAGGCACAGGCAACAAATTAGAAAATTATAGCTTTTTAGTCATCAAATTTTCGCTTTTAAGTTTATTAGAAAATATTGCAGAAGGCTGTCATATTTGGTGATTTATCGCCAACTAAATGCAACATCATTTTCAAATTATTCATTCTCAGAATTCTTATTAATTGTCTTAATTAATGTGTCATTAACCAGTTTAAACCGGTTCAAAACGATCACGAGACAATCAGAATATTCTGAAATATTTTGAAAAACGATGCTTTTTTTTTTTCCCCATCTGAAAATCGGTCGAACTCCGAGTCCGATTCCTTTCTTGAAAAGACTTTGCTTGCCGGCAAGACAAATTGAATAAACTGAACTTCTGTTTTAACGAAATAACTGGAATCTTCCAGATTTAGATAGATAGATTTTAAGAACATTTTACAACAAAAAAGAAATAACAGAAAATAAATTAATTACAAAACAATTTTTAGTCAAGTTGCCTGCTGTGGGACTCGAACACGCGATTATCATTTTCAATTCAAAGCATTCTACCACTGAGCCATTCAATTCCCGCCAAATTCAATCAAGATTCGTTGTAACGTTTATTAATATTATGAAAACTTGAACCACTTCTTTACTACACCGAAATGAAATCAATGGTAGGGAAACAAAATTAAATTAAATTTATTGATTGACTTATAATTAAGTTTTTAAAATTTTAAAAGAGTGTATTGCCCTCTACAACGTGTCTGTGTGTAAAATTTCAAAATTGTTATAGTAAGTCGATAATTATCTGGTTTTTAAGATGGAATTTTCAAAATTTTTTTTCTTTTGCAATTTTAAGCTAAAATTTTTTCGGAGCTTTATTTATTGATTCCATCTCTTTCCCCTAGTTACATACATAGTCTTTACTTCTAAAAAAAGATACTAACCGAGATAAGAAGTTAGAAGCTTTGACTTTTATTACAATAGTGTTCATAGGCTGGCATACAGTTTAGAAACTATTAGACAAAACATCGGAAAAAACTTTATTCATGGTAAACCTTTGAGCTTACACTCTTAAAACTGGGACAGGGAGCTATTTTTTGCATAATTTGTGCTTAGTAACAATCAGTAGGAGTGATCTCTCCAAAACATTTTCGCATACTCCGATAAACTTAAGCAACGAACGCCTTATATAGGTTTGGTGTATAATGATTACGAAAGATTAACTTTTGGCTTGGGTTTCGCGTTTTACTGATTCGATCTCATCCTTGAAAAGTTATTTGGCTATTAATATCAGATATGTGTTAATAGTACACAAAAACCGAGTTTATCCTTTAGGCACGTGTTTCCCAACTAATTGAAATTAAAAATTGTCACAAAACAGCACTTGTAGTCACAAATTTCATACCAAACAAATAAACATAAAAAGTAAAAATATGAATAAGAAAATAAAGCAAAAAAGGAGAATCGAACCGAGGACCTGACAACTATATTGCACTATTGACACTTCGAAACTGAAGTTGAATATACTTATTATACCAATTAGCTATAAAAAAACATCTATGAGTTTTGAGAAAAATCGATTTTTTCCGGAAAGGTGTTTATCTAGATAAACTTAAAAAGCAAAATATTAACAAAATTTAATTTGATCCAAATTTTTCAGCCTTTTCCGACACACACACACAACATTATACTTTCTTGAATTTCAACATAAATGACACATTTTATAAACATTTCATGTTGCTAAAGCCTCTTTAAATGGCATGAAATTATTGCAGCTGCTATTTTTTCACGCCAAATTCTTCAACTCACTTTCATTAGCATTTTGACAACAACTTCTTCTTTCTTCTTTATTTTTATCCTTTTTATTTCAACTGCTACTTTCACCTAATATTCTAGCTTAGCTTTGTTCTTCGAGAATAAATAAAACCAATTTATCATCCACAATTCTAAGTTGAAAGCTCTTTTCCTCATCTGTAATCCAAGCGAGCTTTAGAAGTTTTGCTAATTTCATCGACTTTTTCCTGTTGGATACAATAAATCTTTAAAGACATCACTTTACAAGTCAGCTGTTTGCATTTTTCAAGGCTAATTCAACAACAAGACGCAAGCGACGTTTTGTTAGAACTTTTCTTTTTCATATTCAAAACTACGGCGTTGCTCAGTTAATGAAATGCAATAACAAAATGGAAAACAAAATCACAACTATGAGAACTCCGAATTGAGGTAAAATAATACTTGAAAGTATGAGCTTATTTTGATTACAAAAAGTACTAATAATAGCTTATTTAATGTCTAGCAATGTCGGGCAAGTTGATAAAAATTTAAATGAAAAGAAAGGCATCAACAGACTATTAATTATAAGCAATATGTCGTCATGTCAAAATATGAAATGAAGTAATGTAATGTGAATCCACAAAACGTTTCTTAATTTTAAGTAATAAATAAGCAGCAACTTAATTGGATAGTGTATAGAGAGGCACAAACAACTGAATTTCAGATTAATGGCATAATGCATGTCTTTATGAGTATTGCACTAAAGAAAATTCACTGAGAAATGAAATATTTTCTATCGGTCTCTATCCCCCCTCTCTCTATATATAGACATGGATAATTTTTTTAAAACTTCTTTTTTCAATTTTTCGAGCAAACAGAGTTATGGAGTTCGACCGATTTTGAGACGAAAAAAAAAATAAAAAAAATAAAACAATATCATTTTTCTAAATATCGACGCTTTCCTAATCTGATAGTCTCGCGATTGTTTCAAGCCAGTTTAAGCTGTTTAATGACTTAAATTTATTAAGAAAATTCGAGAGAATTCAGAGAACAAATAATTTGGAAATTACGTTGCAATTTTACTTGTTGATAAATCGCCAAATGGAACAAACTGCATTATTTTCCAGTAAGATTAAAAGTTTCTGTCGATACTGCTACGTTCAGTAGAGGCGGGGTGGTCGGCTGTATGCAAGAAGTAAGACTAAAAGTGACAAACTGATGTCTCAAAAGCGGTAAATCGTCAACTGGTTGCTTACGCGTTTTGATGCTTCAAGAATTGGCTACCTACTCATTTTGAGGCTTCAAAAATCTCACACCAAAACAATATCATATCTTCACATGATAACAAATGCTGCAGAACATATGTCGGAAATGTGAAACATGAATAAGGACTGTAACTTTAATTCACCATTAATAAATTTATTACCAAATGAACACAAAATTGAATGCTTTAAAGACAGAAAATATATTTTATCATTTGTGTTACAGTGCATTGGAAAAATTAATAGGTGTTTTACATGCTAATATTTATTGATAACTGTCCAACAAATTTAACTCCTGAAAAGAAATTATTTTGTAAGCTAGAGTGAATGAGTATTTCAAAACTGACCAAAGATTGATTTTTTAAATTTCAATAATCGTTGTTGTTGTTACTTATGGTGATAGACAAGACCACGGACGAAATCGGAGAATTAGGCAGAATTTTCTCTGTAGCTTCTGCAGATAAAGGTCCCTCAGCACACAAGGGCATAAGCTTGATTTCTAGTTCATATGAAATTGACACTCTTACAATCCCTTACACAATCTCTTTTTACAGGTGGGCTCCTTCATACACCTGCACATCACACAGGGTAAAGAACAACCATGTCGACTCGAATTCGGGAACCCCAGATCACGAAGAAGAGTCGCTACCCCTAAACCGGAATACCCGCAATTAATAAAATGATTTTACAGTTTGACTATTGATTTGAACATTTTTAAGCGTTAATGATTTCATTCAATTAATTATGAATATCAATTTATTTTAAAATTTTATTGTAATATCTTTTAATATGACTAACATTTATCAATAGTAATTAAGTAAAATTTTTGCAAAAAATTGCTTTGTGATATATATTGATTCAGAAATGAAAACCCTATTACATTAAAGTCAATGAGATTAGGAAGACAAGGTATACTAAACTATAATTTAGCTCAAATATATTGGAAACCACTAGATGGCAGGCAAAGCTAAACTTATGTTTAATATTAGAAGTAATCAGAATGAAATATTAAATTTAAAACTGAATTGAAATATTGAATTTAAAATAGAAAAATAAAATTTGTTGTGACTTATGGCATTTTACAAGTCCCTGACAGTCGTCACAGATTTAAGCCGAATGAGCGGCGATTGTTTTAAGAGTAGAGTCAACTAGGTAGAAGAGTATGACTTAAATATCTTGCATAATTAACTAACTTGCATCATATTCGCTTGTACAACTCATTCACAAACCTCACAGAGTAAACACAGAACAACCATGCCCGAACCGGCAAGCTCAGATCACGAGAGAGAAGCGCTATCCCTACGCCAGGACAGAGGTGAAAACGAATAATAATCGTAATAAAAATATTATATAAAGGAACCAAACACAATCAGGAAGTAAAACTATTTTTAAAATATGTTTTTACATAATCATACGTAAAAAAAATTTAAGATATAAATCGATTATTTTTTGCTTCGTGTACATTTTTAACTCTTTTAAACCGTCAAGGGGAATTTTTTAAATTCTAAAAAAAAACAATATGAAATTCGTTTTTTATACTAATTTTTCTGAGAGTGTACCCAAAAAAAAAAAAAAAACCAAAACTAAACAAAAGGATGAATTGGATGAAAATCTACAAAGAATATTACTTCCTATAAAATCAGCTCATTTTAAATTGAAATTTTAATCAAATGTACAAGACAACATTATCCTTATTATTTAATTTATTTGAAGAAAATGCAATAATTGAAAATTAGCAGTACAGCGTATAAAATTTCTGACTGATACACAAGCATTGATTTTTGAATTTTTATTTTGCACACAAATATGTTATTTCGTTAATTATTCTTTCTATATTTATCAAGTAAAATCCGTACATTATTTATGAATAATTAAAAATCTTGAACTAAAAATAAAAGCCAGCTAAGATGGCTTTCATAAATCGTCTGAAATTCAAATCTATTTCATTTGAGATTCCTAAAAAATAATGCCATAAAGAGACATTACATTGATTCAAAAGTTTAGTACAAAAATAAGAAAATTAAAAATGAAATATGCGACCCCAAATTTCAGGTTATCATGTGAGAACTTTCATTTTCAATTTTTGTAGTTGGAAAACAAAGTTTTGGAGCTTGAATTTTGGAGTTTTGGAGATTTTGAGATGAAAAAAGAAAATAAAAACTCCAACCTTTTTTCTAAATATCAACGCATGCGTAATTTGACAGTCTTGTAATTGTTTA
The DNA here is from genome assembly GCA_026543055.1 of Argiope trifasciata. Classification (NCBI taxonomy): domain Eukaryota; kingdom Metazoa; phylum Arthropoda; class Arachnida; order Araneae; family Araneidae; genus Argiope; species Argiope trifasciata. The sequence goes on from JAPMOQ010054413.1 coordinate 1,492,698, forward strand.
AAGCCTTTTTAAACTAGTTAATGACTTAAATTATTTAAAGAAATTCGTAAGAATTTAGAGACTGAATAATTTGGAAATCAAGTTACAACTTTAGTTGACGGTAAATTGCCAAATGTGACAACCTTCTGCATTATTTTCAAATAACCCTAAAAGCTAAAAAACGGTAAATCGCCAATTTTTTGCCTACGAATTTAGGGGTTTCAAAAAACCTCAAACCAAAACAACATCATGTTCTCACAAGATAATAATAAAAATTAAAATCTAAGAACAATAAAGGATAATTTATTTTGCAGATAGACCACAGTTTTCGTAATACCCAGAAACTTATAGTTGGAAGATACACAGCAAACATGAAGATTAATGTTTTGTTGACACAAAATTGAGAAAGACGATTCTGCTTTCATCCAATTCCTTTCTTTATTGGCTTACATACGAAGTTAAAGTTAAATACTGAAATCGCCTGGTAAACTATTTATATTTTGGAGTGCATTTGCAAGAGAAAACTCAGTTTCGTAATTTTGGTACAATGCCGATAGAAAATAATAAAAAAATAACTTCCCAGACTGATACATTTTAACATTTTGCAAAATTGAATACTTTTAAGTTTGCTTAACATTATGTTGAAACATTTCTTTCAACAAACTAAACGCGTTTCGTAAAATTTGTAGCCATTTCTCTTTTGTATTTCATCGTTTTGTGTATTTACTTTGATGATTCTCTTACCATTTTAAAACGCAGTACAATTTTGAGTATACGCAATTCACTTACAATATTTCACTTCTAAAACACTACTGTATCTTCTGAATTTCCCAACGTTTACAAGGTGTTGGAAAAAATGCGAAAAAAGTTTTTGCTACCGATAATAAAAATAGCGGGAATTTTTTGCATTTGAAACAAACGTGTTTCTACCAGATATGAAAAGAATGAAAAGTAAACAATTGTTACAATAGCAAACAAAATAAACAATATTATTGCTTAAGAAAAAGAAAGCATTTTTTTTTCTCTTGAAAAATGCAATAAACAGCGAAAAAAGAATTGGGCAGGCGTCCGGGGTCCGAGTCCCGATTCTGGCATGGTTGCTCTTCTGTGTTTGATATGTGAGATGAATGATTGTGCACCTAAGTAAAAAAGGGTTGTGCAAGCGAATGTGTCTCAGTAAATCATACTCTTTGTCCTAACTGGCACTACTGAGAAAACAAGAGATACTCACTCGGCTTTAATTCGTCTATGTATTGGACACAAAAGATATACACATGGACTTTGGTTGTTTGGTGAATGGGCCCTCATTGTATGAACTGTGGAGTGATCAATTCTATAGCACATATTTTTACTCAATTTTACTTCAGATTGTTTAATTCACTTTCATTCACGTATTTTAAATTTACGAGACCTAGTGGGTGAGAAACCTTAATCAAAACTTTTAAATTTTTTAAATGCCACTGACATTTTTTCTAGCATTTAACATTTCAGATTTATTTTTATTAAACATTTTGCCGATGTTCTATATATTTTCCACCAAAATTTTCGTTTGTTAATTTGCGACAATCAAATTTAAAACATTGTAACAGGATAACAACAGTTCTAGATGGTAAAATTTTCCAATAATTAAATAATCTTCTAATACTTAAGTAATATGCAATAATTTTTCACATTGCGATAGAATGAAAAGGGTTTAATGTATAATCTATCCTTTATATTTTAAAAACTAGCAATACCAACATGGTGATGCAAATGGAATGACATCCACTGAGAAAAATTAACTTTAAATTTAAGTTTAGTTTCCATCTGATTTAATATAGCAATGACACGAAACATCAAACGAACATTAAGACATATTTAGAAATCATCATAAAAAATTCCAAAACAATTTTTATAGCACACATTCAGAAGTATTTAGACTGTTAAAAGAGTAAAAATATGATATGTTCAAAGACAAAACAATTCACTAAAAATATACAGCAGAAAAGCTGTTTTAAAATTTAGAAATATACAAACAAGTTATTGTACCCGCTCTTCAACATTTGTTTATTGATTTTGTATATCATAATATGAAAAGGAAATACAGCTTGTTTCATAATATTTGTAAACTATATTGGCTATTTTTCCTCCTGGTGCAAAGACAAACAGATTTTGTTTGGATGTAATTCTAGAAAGTGTCATTTAAAGTCCCCGAGAAAAACGTTCTTCACTTAAATCAATTCCAGCAGTGTGAAATGTTTACCCTTCTGCTTTATTTATTGTGAAGTCGAAACAGAGCCTAACTAGGAAAACTTTTCTTTAAATTTTCATATCAAATCAAAATACAGTAAATGCCCTGTACAAAATGGTACAGATATCCTCAATATCATTAAATTTTTTTTGGGGGGGGAGGGCTCAATGAGTTTCGAATCGCTGTTTAAAATCAGATGTAAACAAAGAAATGTATTGCATATGCATACCATAGCTCTTGCTATTTGCGCATGTGAAGTTTGTGGTTTTCGTGCATGCGTGGATAAGTGCAAAGCACAGATACTGCTATTTTAAGCATGCGTGAATCGTAGTAGGAAAGTAATTAAAATCGCAGTTATGAAACTTTTTTTTAACTTTGATATGACTGCAGTATACTAAATCCTTCCTCAATAAATGCCCAACAAAATGGAAGAAATAAATTCAATATTAGTTAAGTATTTCTTGAGTTTTTCTTTTACAAACATACAGATGTTTCCAAAACCTTTCGTTTTATTTATGTATAGATGTGTAAATTGTAAAAAATGAACAATTTTTATACAAACAGGTCCCATAATATGCACCGCTTTGGCCTCAAAATGACTTAATTTGATATTGATTGTGAAGATAAGAAATAAAAAGTATCAATACTTATAAAATATATAATGACATCTTTGTCATTTTAAAAACTGGTCCTCTATTCAGGATGCTTTATTTTAAACATTTCGAGTGTGATTTTTGTAATGGAAATCATAGGTTTAAAATCTATAAATGGTTTTATTTTCAAATATGAGATTATAACATTATTTTTATATTGCTTGTGTCAAATATTAAATTTTCATTTATTTAATTGATTCCTTTTTATAAAACATATTTTTAAATAAAATAATTAATAATAAAATTGGAATTATATTTAGATTTAGCCTTGAAAAGGAAACTTCTATTCAATTTATTGCAACAAGTTAAGAATGGCTTGAGAACTTTCACCTTATATGACTATCAAAATGTCAAATCTTATATCAAAACAAGGAAGTTATTCGAACTAGAAAAATCTAGAGATATTTAGAAACGATAATAGATAGCTTTTTATGCAACATTTTTTCTGTGGAATAATTTCGAAATTTGAAATCTGACTTACTCTCTTCAATTTTTGATATAGTGTAATATATACCGTTTCCATGTTCACGGAAAACATAAAATCTTATATTTCCCAAAATTAAGATCAAATTGTTTTTTCCCTACAATAGAACTTAAACCTGCATAGAAATCTTGAAATTATAAAAGAATTCGAAAATTGAAAATGATGATTTCAGTACAATACTGATGGTACCCGATAATCTTAAAATACTGCAGGACATAATGTTAAAAATTTTCAGCTTTTTTTTAACAATTGTTTGGAAGTTTTAAAGTGTTTGTATTTCTTTTGCAGTGGAACGAGAATTTGGGTTAATATTGAGAATTTTGATGAGATTTTCTTAAAGTGGTAAACTGCTCATCCTTTAACAGTGAAGATGAAGAAGTATGTGATGATGAATGTGAAGATGAGGAGGAAAGTCAGAAAATGGCAACTTCAGCAGGAGGGCCAGCCGCATAGAAAGAGGATGTCAATACGGCGAATTGACTGGTGTTATGGACGGTTTATATTAAAGACAGTCATCTGCCATAACAAATCCTATTGCTGCTGCTGCTTTCAGTTGTGTCAAGGCGGTCGGTTTTACTCAAGAAGAAGAAGTATAACTTACAGATGTCGATATTGCTTAGTTCAGTGGTTGTGGGATGGTCGGCTGCATATAAGAAGTAGTATAACTTAGAGAAATTAAAAGGATATCGGTTACCAAAACTAGTAACACAATATTTTTTTGGATATTATACAACATTCCAAATTGTATCGTTAAAATATTGTTGGGCATTTTGTATTAATAGACAAGTAACAAAATGTACAATGTGAACTTTTAAATGTATATCAGAAATAAGAGGTGCAATGACATTAAGAATTTTCTTTTAAATTAAATAGAGTTCTTTAATTTATTGACCTTTCTTAAATTTTCTATATTTTAATGGAATTAAATAAACGATATTTGTTGTTGTTCAAACTTTGTGCATTCGGACATAAAATAAGAGTGCTTATTTAGAAGTATTTTAAAACAGGATTTCGAATATGCCAAACCCTTTGTTACATATTGCATATTTTTAGTTTTTCAACCCTCATACTCATACGATTTTGTTTTGAATGGCAAAATTTTCATCAGATTTTTTTTTACTATACATCTAACAAAAGTAAGTGACGTTATTTGAATAACTTTTAATTTTTTTTACTTTTCATTTTTCACCATTTAATATTTCACACTTTATTGTTATGAATTTTTATTTATTTTATTCGTTGCCGAATGTTGCCTTCTATATGAATATCTGAGCTATTAAATAATATTAAGCAATATTTAATGAGGTATCTGAAATATTAAAATAAAATATTGTCATTGAGAAGTCATATCTGATAAACATATCTGAGTTTTCCATGTTTTGATAACGTTAGAGTTTATTTACGAAATAACGGATTGATTTTAAACTAAATTTTGATTAAGTGTATAGAGCTCCACATATTATTGAATTTGGTAAAAATTGGTTTAACATTCTTTAATATTAATAATTAAAAATAAAGAATTATAAAATAAAGACTTAATGAGGAATGACCTAAAAATATCAAATAACTACATTTTTATACACTATTGAAAATGCACTTTTATAAAAGTATTTTATTGCTTAAATTGAGCATTTGAAATTGTTGCATTTAACTTTTGTGTAAGATTGTAATAAAAAAATTATGACAGTTTTAAATTTACTTGTCAGACCCACGGATTCAACCTAACTTTAGAATTTATTCAAATCTTGCCATAAAAAAGAATTCACACTTTTCACAATCAATTTTTCTTTGAATTACATTCAGTTAAAGGAACTTACTTGCATTACGTAAATTGTCTATTGATCATCAACTTAATGCATGAATAATTTATAAGGAATAAAAATAAAGGGAAAATGTAAGTGACCACTAAAAATAACGAGGAAAATGTTTGTTTCTTTTTTTGAAACAAATCTCGTGAGATTTTAAGAATTCAAACAATAAATGGCTTGTGTCTGCATTTAAATAACAACAGTCTTATTGACGTTCGTGCATTCGTTTAATCTGATATAATGAGCTTTTGACAGTGAATTAGCTTTGGTATCATTTACTTTTCCCCCTTATCTTTCTGTGAATAAGAAAATGTTATCTTGACATTTAAAGTCTATTTCATTGATCTTTTTAAAAATCTTTACCGATATCACAATGGCAAATCAATACCATTTAACCTTCGTTACGTTATTGAGGCTGGTAACAATAATCTCAAAACATCGTAATTTGCTATTATTTCAAAAAGTTCTTTAAAATGGGGATGAAATTATTTTGGCTTTGCGATCTTATCCATTCAGAAATTTTGTAATGAACTGAGAGGGAAAGGTAAAAGCATCTGATAAGAATGATGGTATGACTTGAATACTATTATATCTATTGTTCAGTCACAAATTTTGAAATTTAAATTTTATTTAAGTTATTCATCATAACTTAAAAGTTATGATGAACAAAAAAATGAATTTCAAGTATTTAGTTACTAGTAGGTTGTTTAAAATGGATGTCTAATTTTTGCATATGATTATTTGTAAAGGGTGTCTCAAAATGACCCGAAGTTAGAACACACTATTCGTGCAATAAAGTTTTGGCAACCCTATTAAGAATGATTTGATAGCTAATAGCCTAGTGTTAGTAAAAATGGGGCGTTACATTATAGAATAATGTGTTTTCACTGTTGAACAACATTAAAAAAAACTATTGAAAACCTGAGAAATTGCTCCCATAGATCATGTGATTTAAAATCTTCGGATTTCTTTTTATGGAAAGGTATAGGTCTATGAAAATAAGTCACAAGTCAAGCTTTGAAGGAGGAAATTCAATGCTGCATCAACGAAATTCAAATTATATTTCAAAGCACCAATGGTCAACTTTATAATAAATTGATACAGCTTATTCAAAAAAAATTATCATCAATATTTTTCACTTCCTAATTTTAATATAATTTCAGAATTCCATATTATAAATACTAGTGAATGTTAAAAATATATTTTTTGAAATTCTTTAATTAACAACACCATTGACATGAAACTAAAATTGAATTAAAATTAATAAAACAAACGGTAATTAAGTTTTGCAAAATTATAGACATTACATTGCTGTCTTGAGAATAGAAGTTGTGAAAAACATCACATGAATGAGTGAGTGAAAAAAAGATTGCAAAATTTTATGGTCACAAGTGTTGAAATTTTTTTTGAAACAAACGTAACTTAGATATATGATTAGATTAGAGACTTTGATGCTAAGTCAGAAGAGGAAAATAATTCCCAAAAATAATTTGTTGTGACTTGTGGAGCAAGGAAAACACTCTATAAGAGTTCATTAATATCTTGATAAGTCCATGATACGTCTCGCATGCGTCATCTTAACATCCTGTCATAAATATTCATCATATACCATTTTTAAAGGTTTTACTTGATAACTTTTGTTTTGTTTACAAAACGCACAATCCTCAAAATGATTTATTACAAAAGAATCAAATAGGTAAATAAAGCACATGATGGACAATTAATCATTTGCTACATATTCTAGAAAACTTCATGAACTATGGAATACGATGTTGGAAATTATTTATTATGAAAATATACAATGACATATGCTTATAGATTCGTTTTCTTGTGCATAAGAGTTATTTTATTACAAGAAGTAAAAGGATAATTTTTCATTTTTTCAAGAAATTTTATTTTGCTCAACATTTATTTTTGTTAAAATTTACTTAAATAAGTGACGCATCTTCACCATAGAGCTGGGATATATATCAGCTCTATGATCTTCACGATGCTTCTTTGAAAAATAATACAAATGCCGAATGAAATGTTTTAAGTGAAAGGGATGGTATTTTTTCTTGTTTTTTTTTCTCTTTATTTGAATGGGTGTTCGGAAGTATTAGCTATGCTCTTCTTTGCTCGCTTCCATTTATCCATTCTGATTTAGAACTAACAAGACATTGGTATTTATTTAATTGCAATGCCTGTGAAGAAAAAGATTCCTTCAACGAATTTAGTTTCGAAAAAAAAAATACAGTTAACTAATGAACATATTTTCCAACAGCAACAAATAAGGTAATTTTTATATTTAAATTTTGTCTTCTCTGAATGTTCTGCCTTTATATATAACTGAAAAATTTCAATACTTTGCTAATATCATAATGTTAATTCTCTCCTCATATAGATGTAATTTAAGAATAAATTTCATGAAAGTAATATATAATTTTTTGAAAAAGTAATTAATTATCTCAGAAACCTATATCTTGATAAGAGGAATGCTGATAGATTAATATTTTACTGATACCTGTCAAATTGCTCTGAATTGAGCCATGTGGATCTGCTGTCAGAAGTTAAGATTTAGAATCCCTTTTCTCTGCCTTTATTTCTGTTATTCCCTGAAATATATACATTCTTTTAGATGTATATATTTCAGATCCTTAATATTATCCTTTTAGATCCTTAATATTATTCTCCTTTTTTAGATCCTTAATATTATCCTCGTTTTTAGATCCTTAATATTATCATCCTTTATAGATTATCCTTTTAGATCCTTTATATTACTATCCTTTTTAGATAATCCTTTTTAGATCCTTAATATTATCATCCTTTATAGATTATCTTTTTAGATCCTTTATATTACTATCCTTTTTAGATAATCCTTTTAGATTCGTAATATTATCATCCTTTTTAGATTATCCTTTTAGATCCTTAATATTATCATCTTTTATAGATCCTTAAAATTATTACCCTTTGGGGATTTTCCTTTTTACATCCTTAATATTATCATCCTTTTTAGATATTATATTTTCACCTCAGGTGTTTTAATTTTCATATTTAAATAAATTTTTTTAAATTTTATTTTAATATTAAAAAAAATAAGTAGACTTTGCTAATAGTCTCATCAATATGAAGAATTCTTTCGTTCGAGTTATAATTAAAGTGATATTATTTATCTTCTTTATCCTAAATATCAGGGAATAAAATTGTGAAAAATTATTCCAAAAATATATTTTAAATAACAACTAAACATTTCGCTACAAGTACAGCTTTTCTATTAATAGTATTTTAACATAAGTTTTGGGATTGATGCTGATTTAAGAAAAGAAATTTTTCGAGTTTGAAAAGGAAAATATTTCTTTTTATAAATTTCCCATATTATTTAGTTTAGTCAATGTGTGTGAAACTGGCATGAGTAGTGAGTAGGAAATTTCAGAAAAAATCCTGTTGAAAATCATTAATAGATCATCTTTCCAATGTATGATTTTAAGCTTGATGTAATTTTTATTTCGCGATATTTAATTTTAAAATGTATCAAAGTTCAAGATTTGCCATGCGACTTATTAAAAGTATATTAGCAATTCAGAAGATTTTACAGCTTACAGCTTGTGTTGCTACAGACCAAAAATATCCCCTTTCAACATTTTTTATTGTCAGTTTTTGTAAAATTTATCCCTTTGAGCTTTCTACGGCGTGCTTATGAAATTTGATTTTAGTCCATTCATAAAGTTTAGCTTTAGTTACTGATATCTCCAAAATAGAAAGTATTAATTTTCGACCATTCTTTTTATTTGGAGTATATTATATTTATTTCTAGGGTACAATATTTATAACTCTATATTTTTTATAATGTACAATGTAGTATTGATACTGTAAATTGCATTATTTTACTTAGAAGTAAAGTAATACAATCCTTGATCCTTTTTATTAGTCATATTTAAAAAATGAATGACATGCTTACAAAAAGGGTTGTACCAAATAAATGAAGAGGGATTATGAGTTCACTGGAGCTCAAGTGAACTGATCCTTAATGATCAAGAAATAGGCTCAAAATTCTAGACAACAATCTGATTTCGGATTTTATTGCATATATTGTAGGACTGGTGACTAACACATGCAATAAAACGTGCATTAAATGACATTTGCAAATATATTTGCTTATGATCTCCAATAATGTGAGTGTGATTGCATCACATCTATTGATAAAAAGAAATTATTCGGATCAAAAATTACAATCTGCGGAAAATTGGTCTCATTATAATTATTTTAAAGCTTAGAAGGATAAATATTGCTTCTAATATTTTCAGCATAATTGATAAAGCGATATCCAAAAAGATAAAGAACAACTGAGATAAGTTGTATGAATGAATATTCTTAATGGCGTTTGATAGTTATAATGTATTACTTTTTCGTGAAATGTATTGCTTATTATAAAATTTCGCCAACATCTTTAACTCTTTAAAAGCAATAGAGATTAAATGAGCTTACGAAGATGAATTCCATTATAAGTAGATTGACCTACAAGAATTTATTGAATTTTCTCGTATGAACCGACTTGAGGGCTGTTCACTTCGATTGATGGAGTTGCCTACATTCTTCTGCATATAACACGTGCAGTAGATCTTTCGACGAATTCAAATCTATATTAAACGCACAAGTGATAAACTAAATTGTTGAAACGATGCAGTTCTATATTGATGACGAAGTAGTTGCTTTTGTCTACAATTAATGTATTATTTGGTCAATTTTCATAAATAGCAGTTCTAAAAGGCCATATTCTGTGTCTGATACATTCATTCTATTTTCCTACCCATAGATGATACAAAATTTTATAGCCTTAAGCTCTATGTTATTCTATATAAACCATCTTTCTATTTATTCAACGAAACGATGACTTTTTAATGAATTATCAAAAGATTTTGTCTACAAATTACTGCATTACTAAAATTAATTAGTCTAAATTGAATTTTATTTTGATATATGGATAAACGAGGCAAACTGACTAGGTACAAGATAATAAAATGACTTTGTTTTTTATATTATTCAAAACTGATTGTCTTACAGTTATTATACAGCACACTATTATATACTGAAAATTAGAACAGTAAACTATTGATAAGATTATGTTGTTTGTTTAAATGTGTTTTGGTGTGATGCGTTGTAATTTTTAAAAGTTGCAACGTAAGCTATTGCTAATTTGCAGCGAGCATATAAGGTATTCTTTTTTATTTATGATTACCTTAGACCAGAGGTGTCCAAACTACGGCCCGCCAAGTGATTTTATCCGGCCCGTGGAGGGTTTTAAAACATAATGACGTTTTCGCCCAGACCTTTTCATTTTCATAAAGGTATATCGAAAAACTACGTGGCCAACAAAACGGAGTTGTACTTGACCAAACACAAATGTCTATCGCGCTGTTAAGTTATAAGACTAAATAAAAAAAATATTTCGGTAACTCAAACATAAAAGTAATTTTATACGCATGTGAATTTTGACTTCAGGAGCATCAGTACCAATTTTTCTGCACTGTATTTTTCCACCAACAAGCCTTATGTATAAAACATGTCGATATAAGCTGCGTTTTGAAGTCAGTTGTTTCTGTAGTAAATTTTATTCGATCACACGCACTTAATTATCGGCAATTTCAATCTTTTCTTAAGCAAATTGAATCCGAGTACGTTGACTTGTCGTATTACAATGAAGTTCAATGGCTTAGTTGTGGGAAAGTGCTATTGCAGTTTTTTAAGCTTAGAAGTGAAATTGATTTATTTCTTGTAGAGAAAAAACATCCTGAATCACTTTTATCGGATGCTGCATGGCTCTGGAAATTGGCTTTTTTTGCAGATGTTGTGACACACGTAAATGCCTTAAACTTAAAGTTCCAAGGGAAAAACAATTTAATTTGCGATTTATACTCTCAAATTAAAGCATTTCGAACAAAACTACAATTATTCGAAAGTCAAGTGACTGAATGTAATTTTACGCATTTTCCGTGCTGCGACGAATTTAATAAAAAAACTGAAGAACAATTTCCAATTGCATTTGCAATAAAGATCATCTCCGATTTAAAAGAAAAATTTCAAAACCGATTTTCTGATTTGGACATGAATTCAAAAGAAATTCGGCTGTTCCAAAATCCATTTGATTGCAACGTTGCTGAAATTTCAAGCCAGCTTCAAATAGAAATTATTGATCTTCAAGCAAACGAACAAATGAAGAACAAATACAAGGAAGGAAACTTAATAGATTTTTATAAATATTTGGATGCAAAAGAGTTTCCAAATTTGAAGAAATTTGCTCGTAAATGTATTTCAATGTTTGGGACTACTTACGGGTGCGAACAAACTTTTTCTCGAATGAAGTATCTCAAATCAAAATATAGAGCAAATTTATCTGATGATCATTTGCAGTCATTGCTTATGATTGTTGTAACAAATTTTGATCCCAACTGTAAAGACATTCTTCTTTAACAACAACAACAAAAAAAAAACAGTTTTATCATTCGCATTAGAAGTTGCATGAAAGTATTTCAATTTATATAAAATAATTATATAATTATACTTTGTTTAGTATTTTGTATTTTCAAGTTACAATAAAATAGTATTAATTAATAGTATTTAATGCTACTTTACTCATAATGATATTTTTCAATTTGTATATACATGTGGCCCGTATAACATGGATCTAATTTCGATCCGGCCCGTGCAGCGAAAAGTTTGGACACCTCTGCCTTAGACGATGCACATTTCTATTATCACAATTTATCTACATCTACTGTTGTTTAACCAATCAAAAATAAAAGTCCCAACGTTTTTAACGGGACAGGAGGACCATGATACATGTTGCATGAAAAGTTTCTTATTGTTCTTTATTTGACTTTTATATGCATCTATTATTTATTTTGTAAGAGTGTTGTGATCGAACTCATCCATAAACTTTGTAAAACCTTATTGTAATTTGCATTGATGTGCACATAATATTTTAACAATCTCATCTTTGAAAAATAAACTAGCTCCTTTGGAAACAAACGGATCAAGAACATTTAAAGCTACAAAAGTAAGAAGCAGGACACACACACACAAAAAGTTGTTACTAAGAATGTACACTGAATGAAAAAAGTAGAAGGACAATAGATTATTTTAAATAAATGAATAATACAGCATTTTTTAAATAATTATTTTACATACAAAACTTTTACAAGCAAATACCTGTATCTACATAAAACAAAATCGAACACATTTTAAAAAAGTACACTTAATTAAAAAAAATAAGTTTTGACGATGTCATAATCTGTGAAAAAGTAGGACACTTTTAAAAAATTGGGTGTACTATATTAATTAATATGGAATTCTTCTTCCATTGGCTCGAATTACTTCAAGGATTTTGTTGGGCATTGAAATACATAAAGATTGAATTTCTGATTGGCAAAATTTGTCCCATACACATTCTAATGATTTCTGCAGTTCAGCTACAGATTCAAACTGTTTTCCTCCTTCGTAAACGCGACGTATAATCAATGACCATAAGTTCTCTACAATGTTGAGATCAGGACTTTTAGCAGGCTATTGTAAATTAGAACTTTGTTGGGTGCAAACCAATTTTGAACATCATTTGCTGTGTGAATTGATACTCCATCTTGTTGGAAAACCCAGTCACCTCCTCCTAACTCAGTGCCATATGGAAGAAGATTTGAGTTTAGAGTCTGGGTGTAGTCTATATGGCTCTGTCTACCATTTAGAAAAACTAGATTTATTCTATCTCCATATCCAACTGCTAACCAAATCATTAGACCACCTCCTCCCATTTGTCGAGTAGAATAAGTCCCTTCTTCATTACCAAGACAGAGCCAAAGGTACTGATAACCATCTGGACCATCCAAATTGAACTTTTTCTCATCGGAAAATATAACTGAGGTTTAATCAGAGTTCCAGGACATGTGGTCTTTAGTCCACTGCAGTCGGTGCTTAATGTGTCTTTCATTCTACTTAGGATGGTGCTTCTTTTTTTTGAAAATGAAATTTTTTGAGCGTTTTATACAGTTATAGAAGTTCTTTTGGTTACATGCGTAATCCCTGATAGGCATTGAACCTTGCTGACACTTCCACCTGCATTTTGAGTTAAAGAATGATTTTTCTTTGATCGCATTGTGTAAGTTTTCTTGGCCTTCCCGTCTTCTTTTTTCTTTGGTCACTTTCAGGGTTTCTTATAACGTTCGAAACAGTATTAGGACTGATACGTTGTTGCCATGCAATCTCTCTTACACCTTTTACTTCATTTTTATAGGCAACTATTTGGCCCCTCTGGAATTCACTTAAAAGTTTTCCTCTAGACATTCTAAAACCAACAAAAACTATAAATTTCTAACTAAAACCTTTATTTTTGATTAAAAAAAGTATTAAAAGTAAAAGAGCATACTAACCTTTATGGTTTCCGACAGCTTTAAAATCAATTTTTCGGACATGTCCTTCTACTTTTTTCACACACCGAAAGTTGTTAAGCATTGAATTCTTAACCTTAAATAGTGGTAGCTAAAATTTTCTCACCTAACTTAAATTAAAACATTACCAAAACAACCTCTTTAAATAATCAAATCAAAAGCAGTAAAATTAAAGCAAAATGTACAAAAAAATGACTGTCCTTCTACTTTTTTCCCGTAGTGTAATTTGTTTTCAAACGCTCATGACCTGAGCTGAAAATTCTAAAAAATAGTTTGCATTCAGTTTTCAAATTTTATGTAAATATTCGCTGCTCTTTATTCGTAAAATAAAAATTTGAAATGCTATGGGAATCTCTCTCGCTTCTTCAAATTGTCGGCTGATTAATAAAAGGTATGAAACGACTTCAGTTTACCAATGCAATAGATTATGCATTGTGTTCTCTAAATGCCTTTATAATATGAATTCAAAAATATGTCATTACATTTGTTTGAGCAACCAATTTAATATAATGACTGGAAATTGTAGCGACCTGTGCATTGTTTGAGACACACAAGGAAACTTGAAATTGACTTAGTTTTTGATGAATTATTGGAGTTAAAGTCGCCTCTATTATTAAATATTTGTAACAATTCTCCTTAAAGATTGCCTTGTTCAGGGAAATAAAGAATATTATCATTGTAGATGGTTATGCAAAACACTAGAATAAGTTATGAAAGGAAATTCCTGTACATTTTTTTCACATGTTTAATTCTGGCAATTAAGGTAAAAGTTATTTGAAAGTCATTTTAATGTATTTGATTTTCATAAATATAAGTTTATAATAACAGCAATATTATGCAAACATTATGCATCGGAAAAACATAACATTAAACATAACGCTTAGAAAAATTTAACCGACAGAGATATATAGTATATACCAGAAGTAAATGAGGAATACTGAACGCAAAATAATATTCTTTGAATACTTTTCAAATAATTTTTTAAAAATCAAAATTAATTCTTTTATTTGCACAGCTTTTAAAACGAAAAGAAAGATTTGATTTTTAATCCAACGCCAAAGGATATTATACACTAATTCAAAGAATATTTAAAAGTAGATAAAGCAAAATCAAATTCAACACCTTATAAAAATATTTGAAAAGATATTGTATTGTTTCAAGCCTTCCTCTGATGGGAATGAAAGATAGCAGAGTTTATAAAATAAAACATGATGCAAAGTAAGAGGTTATCAAAATTGATGCAATATTTGAATTTGCCCCATCGTGCAATGAAATGTTGGAAACCCTATTAAAATCCATTTGATACCTGATAATTTAGGGTTAGTAAAAATGGAGCGTTATACAACAGAATAACGTATTTTCATTGTTGAATAATATTTCACAAACATAAAAAGTCTGTCAGTCACAGTTGGAAAATTTGAGAATTGGCTCCTCAATTGTATGACTTAATATCATTGAATTTCTTTTTATGAGGCTATTCGAAGTAAAAGGACCCCCAAAGCGCGCAACAAATCCACAAGTGCCTTGCAGTGACAGAGGAAATTCAACACTGCATTAAAGAAATGCAGACACGTTTTTCAAAAATGAGCATGGAAAATTGTGATATAAGAGTGCATATGTGCCACCAAAACCGTGGAAGACATTTGCCATTACGTATTATTCCATATACAACTCTATCCTGTGTACTTTACTATTCAATAAAAATATAACAATTTAAAGAGGAGGGGATTGTGTTTTTTATATTTAATTGAAGTTTTGCCTGTTGTTCTTTCGTGTAAAGCTAAATTTTTAGCAACCCCAAGCTATCAGCTGTCAAGTGGTTTTATCAGCTGTCAAGTGGCCAACATTTACAGCAATACTGATTGAAAATTCATTTTTTGAGTTAATTTTTTGACACTCTTTACAATACTTGAAAGTATTATGTCTGTTGATAATATGAATAATGTTTTTGTGGTGATAATGATAACTGAAAACCTGATATTTTCGATAATTGAAAACCTGATATTTTCGATAATTGAAAACCTGATATTTTCGATAATTGAAAACCTGGTATTTTTGATAATTGAAAACCTGACTTCACTGGTGGAGATCCGTCGTTCGCGTCTCGCATGTAAGAGATTATACGAGAGCATCGATCATCTTGTCTAAAATCTTATTAAAATTTCATCCTGAGCTCAGTTATTTAAATCTGTCGATATCTCAATTTATAAATTTGATAATTGTGATACAGAATTTTCCAAAAAAAAAAATCTGCGTGGTTTGCTCTTTGAGCAAAAATTTTGCAAACCGTACCACTTCATTTCTTGATTAACAAATATGACTCCAAAGATTTCAGAAGATTGTCTCCTTTTGAGCTCCGGTCCAATCCTTCTCGGCTGACATATCTGAACTAACTCTGGGTTCTAGAAATCATCAAAAGAAAGCAATGCGCCATCTGGGGAAGTTAAATTACCCCAATATTGAATAAAGAATAGTAAGTAAAAGTTCTGATTTTAATCATTATGCCCGTAACATATCAATAAGAACACATATAAACTACAGGTAAGTTCATACAAAAAGTATTCTCTCATTCTGGAATTTTTCTCATTTGTATAATTTAGTAATATTATTAGAAAGATAAAAGTGTCGCTTGCTATGCATGCCTAAGAAAGAAATATTGGACAAAGAATGCTGTTTCTATACTACAAAAGATTAACAGTTCTTATTGTTACTATATAAGGCTTATAAGTCGTTCAAACTGATGCATTTCCATTTACAGACCAATTAATCGTATCCATGCTTTTATGCGATATGACTTTGATAACAGCTGTTCTCAGTTTCCACAGGATATAAATGCTTCCAAGTTACATAACAAATAAAATCTGGCATCATTACCAAACAAAACAGGCCTTCATTGATTTACATTCTAATTGGTATACATGTGGAATCAATCATATTTTTTTAATTTGATATCTTGGTGTAAGGGATATATGTATTGATGTGCATTTTTCAGAAAACCAGGCAATCGAATTGGTGAAATGTATTCACAGGTTAATGCAAAACTACTATAAGGGGGGATAGAACTCCCCAAAACAAACAACTTTCACCATAAAATGTGGGGTTGGGAAACAAACTTCGAGCAGTCAGAGGTTGTTTGCTTCGCAGAAATGGCGAACACAATAAAGACCAAGAATAACAATATGAAGACAGAGAACCTTTATTTATGACAAATGCACTAATAAACAGCAGGCAACTGCAATACAAATTTCCCATCGACGGTGAATTGAATCCCGGATATGTTGAAATATTCCTGTCATATCACGAACATCTGCTGCTGCAGTGCTAATTCGAACTACAAGGTCATCTGGTGATGCGATGGGTGTCTCGTATACAACATCTTTTAGATATCCCCAAAGAAAACAATCTAAGCCGGACAAATCGCGATGTCTGGAAGGCCAAGAAATTGGCCCCACATGGCTAATCCATCTATTCGGAAAGGTTGTATCCAGATAGTTTCACACATTCTTGGAAAACTGAGTTGGTGCTCCATCGTGTTGGAACTACATGATGTCTCGAACATTTGCTGGTACATGTTGCAGTAAATAAGGCAACATTTGCAGGCGGAAGATGAGGTACTTTTATCCATTTAGACGGTCTGTTAACAGATATAGCCCAATTAAATGATAGTGGATTATTCTTGCATACACATTCACGGATAATCTTTGATGGCTAGAACTCAAACGAGTACAATATGAATTTACCTCAACCCATACGTGATTGTTTCGTATATTGAATACGTAATCACATGAATGTGGCTTCATCCGCGAACAGGGCAAGCATCCCTCTTGGTCTGACATTTGCTTTCTGACTCCACATTGTATGGCGAAAATTGTTTGTTTTTGCGAGTTCTATCCCTCCTTATAGTATGGACCATTAGTTGTACAGCATCCTGTACACTGACTACCAATAAGTATTTGGACACCTGTGACAGAAAAGAAAAACTAACTTTATTCAAAATGAATAGTTGGTAGAGCCTCCACGAGAGGTAGTTACAGCGTGGACCCTCCGGGCATACTTTCCACAAGTCTTTGTATGACAGCTAGTGGTATTTTCTTCCACTCGGCTTGGAGAAGACATAGAAGTTCCTTCAACGATTTTGCACGGGTAGTGCACCCCGGAATTCGGCGATGCAACTCGTCCCAGAGGTTTGGGTCTGTATTATGGGCAGACCAGTCATTCGATGAACTACATTGGCACCATACCAAGTAAAAGTAACAGGGGTCCAACTCGTAAAACTACCACGACGTAGGAAGCCCATTGTCATCCAATATAGTGCAGTAGGAATCGGAGTTGAGCTTACCATGAATGGGGACCAAGGGTCCCAGCCATACCAGGAGAAACACCCCCATACCATAATTCCACCTCCGCCGAACTTGACTGTTGGCACATTGCATTCTGGCAGGACACGTTCTCCAGGTAGACGCCAGACCCAGACTTTGCCATCCGAAAGGTAAAGGGTGAACCTTGATTCGTCACTCCAAAGAACCCGTTTCCCCTGATATACGGTCCAATTTCGATGTGTTTTGCACCACATTAACCGAGCAGCGCGGTTGGATTTTGTGATCAAGGGCTTATAGGCACGACCATGAAAACCAAGCAGATGTGCTTCCTTACGGATTGTATTCATTGAAACAATACTCCCGGATGCCTGTTGAAACACCTCGAGGATGAGGGCCATCGATTGGGTGCGGTTCTTCCAAATTTCTCTGGACAGCACTCGTCGGTCTCTATCTCCCAGTTTCGTTGGTCTGCCGACTCGGGGCACATTACGACAATCACCGCTCACCTTCCACTTCTTAATCACATAGGCCACAGTCGATTTTGGGTACTTTAGATCGCTAGATATGTCCCTTAAGGATCGGCCACATTTGTGATACCCGATAATTATACCTTTCTCGAAATCAGAGAGCTCCGAACTGAGAGGCATCTTGCATGCGACTAAAGCCGATGCTTTTTCCTACACGATATATACCAGCGGAGGCCGTGACGCACCTTAGGACCACGGATATCATCATTTGCATAGGTGTCCAAATACTTATTGGTAGTCAGTGTAGAATATTCCAATAAATTTTATAATATTTGCCATTGATTTAGAAACGCATACAAAAATACTTTTGCACTCAAAAGGAGAATACAGTAGGGACGTTGTTAAACTAATGAGTAAACTTGATCCTTTCTAACCAACGGGAAGCAGTTACTGATTTCTTCATTAACTCATTGGACTTATCAGCATTGTCTATCTACATTTTTTGCTCACAGAGCAACCACTAACATGCTCGCAATGCAAGAGAAAAGTTTGTCTTCTATCTACATTCTTTCAGAGTACTTAATTCTATATTTGTAATTTTTCAACGCCTACAATTTTATTATCACGTGAGTACATAATGTTGTTTTCATTAGGGTTTTAGAAAAATCGAAAGCATTGAATAATTGAAGCTTGAAATCGCATAGGAAATGAATAATGCATACATGGCAATTTTCATCATCATCTTTCAATCACTTATATATTTTTTACTTGCTTTTAGCAGTATTGCATTATTATTATGGATGCTTCTTTGAACGCCAATGCATTTTTAAAAGGTTGACCTGCTTTTACCAGTATTACTTTATTATTACGTATGTTTCTTTGACAGAAAATGAGTTTATAAAAAGATGACGTAGAACTATGATATCATAGCTGTTATTTTCATATAATATAATTTTAAATTAAAGTTTTTAATTTTTATAATATGCTCAAAAAAACTTAATTTGCGTTTAATAACAGTTTTGATAAAAGTATTTTATCTTTTCCCCCGAAAGGAAAATATCATTTCATTCATTCTTAAATTTTAAACATTGAAGGATTTGACATCTGTACTAAGATAAATCCATAATGAAACTTTTTTTATGATCTTAAAAATTGGAAAACAGCAGTTTGTGTTTCCAAAATTATTGTTTTCATATAAATTCTATATAAACTAATGTGTTAAAAAATTTATTGGTAAATAGTTTATCATTTATTAATTGCATTGCGACGTAAAGGCTCGTTGTTCATCTTTCAAACGTGACATTATTTTTTGTGAAAACAAGATGTTGTTTTGGTGAAGGGGTTTTGAAGCTCTAAATAGCGTAGGCCATGAATAAAGCATAAATAGCAATTCTCAGTATCAGTTTTTTTCTTGGTTGACAAAAAAGTTTTAAAGCTCTCGTCAATCTCGACAGAAAAAAAAAAGTTGACGCATGCGCATAACATCAGGAATATCAAACCAGGAATATCAGGAAATTAAAACCAGATTCTAGCTTTTAAAGTTTTTCTTGGCTGATAAAAAAGATTTGGAGCTTTCGTCAGTCTCGAAAGAAAAAAAAAAGCTTTTTAAAGGTTAATACATGCTCATTAACATAATCACGTGATAAAAAAATTCTCACAGGATAACCTGAAATTTGCGATAGCAGATTCGAAAATTTTAATTTCCTTATAATACTTTTATTTAAGTATCTCATTTATAATAGGAGAATTTTGCAAACTTAAAACATTATGCCCTTTCCCCCAATATCAAGCTGATACTGTTTCTTTCCAATAGGGCCCATTACCTTGAAGGTAAGTATCGCTGATGTCCCAAAGTTTGTTTTCACTTCTGATGGCATGCCTT
>JAPMOQ010054431.1:0-11681 GCA_026543055.1 Argiope trifasciata
CAATCCCAAGACCTTATACGATATTTGGAGGAATTCTTAACTCTACAATTTTTTTTTTCTCTGTGAGTATAAGTTTTATTATATAAGGATGTTATTGCAAAAAACATAGCTTTGAATTTCATTTGAAAAAGATATTTTTGTATTGATTTTCCAAAATTTAAAACTTTTTTGATATAAAAGGGTAGTTTGATATCCTCAGTTTGTGAAATAATTTTTAAAGAACATTAAGTCCTTGAAAGATAGACTATAAACAAATTAAATTATAAAATAGCGAGATATCACTCCTCTGCAAATGCATATTTTTGAGTTGCCAATTATATGGGTTTTTATTCTGATAACTGCTCACGTATCAGTGAAATCAAAACAGTTTATTTGGCATGACTGGTTGTTGCAGTAATTCGCACTCACTTCGGAAATTTAATTTTCTTACATTTTAATTACATATTGATTTTGAGTTACAGTATAAATTTATCACCATTGAAACAAATGGATTTTTATTGATATAGCATGAAATGCATTTTACGTCGAAAAAAAGGGGACATTGCATCTCTGTATGATATTCTTTGTTATTAAGTGTGCAAAAAGAACTAATGTGTAATGTTTAAGAAGTAATCCGTATTTTTTTTTTAAAACAGTCTTTACCACTAAATTTTACTGTATGTTTGATATAATACATACAAAATTAGCGATGCTGTATATCAGTCATATAGTTCAGAATCTTTTCATAATGAAAAACAAGGTCTTAAATGTACTTTGTTCTCATTTTAATAAAGTTTTATTTCTTTTTAGGATGGTGTTTAAATGGCTGTTATGCTTTTAGAAAAACAAGTGTCTCGTTATTCACCATGGTGCAGCATTTTTAATTAATACAATATACACGTAGATACAAAAAAAGAAATAAATATGTATTCCAAGTTGCCTTTAGACCGCATCATGAAATTGTTGTTTTGGATCTTGAGGTAATATTATTTTGATAGAAGAAAACTAATATTTTCGTAATATATGTAGTAATTATTATATTTATATATATAAAACGGTTACGTTAAAGCAAATATAGGCCGAATTCGTTAACTGCCGTTTCGCAATACTTGAAACCCGTCAAATGAGTAACTTTTAAACAGTTCTTTCCCCCACGCTAATGATGTTAGGCCTAACATGTTTTCGACAGATTATTTCGAATTATTCTGTTTATTTTCATACTGCTTCATTTTCATACTCATAAAATTTATAAATAATTATATTGTACTCATTTCATTTTAGAAATAGCACTCTCGTGAAATACTAGTGACCTAGAATCCTTCTTTCTTTACACTATCGACAACAACAGTTTTTATCAAATTCATAAAATAAAATAATTACTAGATGAAAATCACAATGATATCATTTTAGTATATTTTTTTAAAAAGTATATTACATTTTAAGGATTCAGTTTACAGCTATAAACTGCGATAATTACAACAGCTACTGTATTTTGCCTATCAAATTACCAGTAATAAGTATAGCAATTCCTTAGAATGTCAATGAAATTATGAAGGAGTTATTTGCTAAGCTTTGATCATTTCATTGGTTTTATCTCTTTTATAAAAGGCTGTCCTTCGGCTAGCTGGCATGAAGCAGTTTTGCATTTTTTACATAAAATATGATTTTTTTTCTTTCTTTCATTTTATAAACACAGTTTATCGACCATACTGGGGATTTTTTAAATTATTACTATGCCTTGTTGTTTAGACTTTCCTCTTTCCAAAACGGTTTATCTTTTGTGGAAAAAGGAAGGCCTGACCTATCATCCAGGTTACACATTTTTCAACTAAAATTTGTCTTTAACTTCAGTTTTCTCAGAGCAATAATTTTCATAAAAATTCTCCACGGATAACATGATAGCTCAATAACTAAATGAAGTATTTATATACAGATTTCAGCGTGTGTTTTAAATAATATGGATAATGAAATGAGCCAAAATTTGTATTGTTGGTGAAATACTTTTTCCTTTATAGGTGTTTTTAGAAAAAATAAGGTGTGAATTTATGAAAAAAATGCATATATACGCAAATTTTTGCACATAATTTCTTTGCATCTCAACAATTTTTTTGAGATCTCTGATTATTTCATTCGTCTTCATACTCTAAAACTTGAGTACAAAGAATCATAGGATTGATGTATTTTAATTTTGTGTAGAGTGTTAACCGCTTTGGTTCAATTTCATTAAAATTTACCGGAAATTTTCTTGTTTCTCGAAATATAGTATATTTTCAATTTTTTTTTTTTTGTATATAATTGACAATACTTCTAAAAATTCATAATAGTTTTTAAAAAATCCAATTTTTCAAATTTTTTTTTCGAACATAGTCAGATACTTCAATAAATGTTTGTATTTGTCGTGTCATATTTCATAGATTCATCGATATGGTGCATTTCATCCTACATTTAAATATGTGTAAGTTATTTTCCTAATTTCACAATTAGATTTCTTTTGACATCTTAAAAAAACCAATTTTAAAATCATTTTAAAAATATATACCAACATCTTTTGAAGAATCATATCAATTTTATAATCAAATTGGAGGATTCCAATTACAGTTGTAACGGAAAATATTCGAGCTGATACAGAAATTCGATATTTTCTTGTGTATTATATAAATAGGAAAACTGTATGAAATGTTGATATTTGTTTCTATTTTTTATCCCATATTTTTATTTACAAACAACTGTCAATTAATTAATCATTAAATGGGAGATGGTCAATTATGAAGGTTTGGTTTCCTTAACAAAATTATTTTTAATAAAATTTTGTAATGAAAGTATTAGAATACAAATCAATCAATTTATTATGCATATTTTTTGATATATATAAATATATTAAAAGATCTCGCATAATTAATATTGAAAAAAAAAATCAGCTTACTTATTCATTTTCAGTTTCAAATTTTATGATGCTACAAATAATATTCTTGAAAACCCAAATTGCATCTTAATTTTGAAATCATATTTATTTTTCTTATATACAAAGTTATATATAAAAATATCATAATAAATTCAATAATTATACGAAAAAAATGACAATGGGTATATTTATGCTACTAACCTCTGATCTTCCCCGAAGACACAAACATAAATCACGTAAAAGTGAATGTAGTGGACAGCCACAACAGCAACACTGGCGGAAGCATTGGTTCAGTCCTAATGGCCATCACCGGCCACAGTAGAACCCTCCCCGTAGGGTGTACGACCTGCCATCTATGCAATGATCAGAAACCACGCTTTATTGTACCCACTGGGTTGGCTGAGTTACAACCGCCATACCGGAAGCATCTCATCCTCAATTACGAGGTACCAGAGAGGGAAATGGTTCATTTTCAACATCATCATTTCTACGAAGGCACTACAGAAGAGTTACAGAAAAGTTTTAGAGGGCTTTTTAAACATACAGTTAAATACTAGTGTAAAACTCAGCCGATAAATTATGTGTTTATCTCTCTTGGTAAACTAATATATTTTAGAAAATTTTCTATATACATTATCACAAGAAAAATTAATTATATTAGAATATATATATCAAAATAAGTTGAATGCGGACGTTGAAGAAAAAGATTTTTATATTATTATCCACATTGTAAAATCTTTTTCCTGCTTCCAAACGCTTTGAAAATGCTTTATGCTTAAACTATTTGGAAGAGAAATAATGCAAATTGTCTAATTTTAAATTATTTAAAATCTTACTAATTTACCTATCAAGTATTTTTTATCAAAGATACACATAAAACTGTGCTAGTGAATAACGAAGGCCGGCAAGTACCAGTGAATAAGTTTGGTTCTACACAGAAAAATTTAGAACAAAGTTTTACCTTACTAAAATCTTATGTTCTGGCAACAGGTAGCGAGTCTTCTGAATGATTTGGTGTTGTGAGTTAGATTCCTGGTTTGGGCATGGTTGTTTTTCCTTTGTTCTTCTGTCAGATGAGTGAATGCACCATCCTGTAAAAAGAGCTGTGCAAGCTAATGAGTGGCAAAGTCGTACTCTTCTGAATAGTTGACGCTACTAAAAAACAAGAGACGCGCCCTATCGGCTTAAATCGCTGTCATCATCACAGCGGACTTGTCCAATGGACACTGCCATAAGAAACAACATTTTATTATAAAATTGATAATTGAGTTCAAATTTTGAATTGTTATCAGTGAAATGTTTTGTTCTGTGAAAATAGTCTTCATGTAGCAATTTTCCATCTATAATATGTTTTCATACAGGATCAAGTATTGAGGAACATTTTTGTGTCTTAATTGATCATATGGTAATTAACACAGAGAAATATAAAAAAAAAGTTTATCGCATCAAAACAAATGCGCTAGGATATAATCCGAAAAAAATGCGTGATTATTTCTTATTTACCCCACTTTATAAATTTTGAAATTCTGTAAGTTGGACAATTTTAGTTAGAAAAATGATTTATTCAAATATATAAAATTTGCATTTGTGTAATAGGCCATCTTCCTATTTTTACATGTCAAAACAATCGTAAATTGTGCTCCACTAAAGGATATATCATATTAATACCCGTCCTAATATAAAATTTTAGCCAATTTGATTAAAATCACCTCGAGGCAAACATGAAAGTTTTAATCGAGGCTTATGTAAATGCGTAGAAAATAAGTCAATATTAACACTTATAAAATTAGTTTTATATTTTCTTAATGTTTTCATCTCAAAATAAAATCTCTGAAATGTTTATCAATATATATATATTTGCTTGTAACTGGCATGGTGCTGCCGCAGAAGAAACAATTTTCGAAATATCGTTTGAAAATTAAAATAACTAGTTTGATTAAGTAGGAAGGATAGAAATAATAACATTTATTTTCATATTGGATATGATTTCATTCATTGAAGTTGAATCCTTTTCTAAGGAGAAGTGTAAAATTATTAATTCTCCTTTTTTTATTTTATTATTAAAAGGTTGGCAATTTTTTTCCATACTCAACAGAAGCAAATAAATTACTTGACTGCTCGATTCGTAGCACCCAGCACACAACTGGTCATTTGAGAAACATGATTTTTTTAGCTTGAGTTCTCACACATGATGTGCTTGGCCTTGCTGTTTGTTGATGGTCATCGAGAAGGCAATTCGAATGGGGAAATGCAGTCGTTTGAAATGGAAAGAAATATTAGAAGGAATAATGGAGTGAGCACACCTTCTCCAATCGACTTTTGTTGAAGAATAGTTGACACGCTTCTTGCCTCATACTACTTTTTTTTCTGATACTCGAGTTCATGTAGCATGTAAAAGTGGTATAGCTGTTCTTGTCTCATTTTGATCTTGAGATTCTGAAAAAAGTAAATATAATACACTGGAATTTGTAAATTATCTGCGTAATTGCTATCTTGTCGCTAATCGTTTTTTTATGAACCTCGATTTGACCAGGTCTAGATGCTGCTCTGTTACATCTATGAAGTGACGGACGTATGAGAACATATCATTTGTAGAAGCAATAGACAGTATATACATTTGCATTATCGAAGTATCGTAAGTAGATTCCCTTAAAAAATTACAAAATTACTGATTATACTGAAATTTTCCTTTGTATAGAACTTATCTTGAATGGTGACGATAATAATTTGATTTTATTGTGTGACATAAACTATGAATAATGTGTGCGCCTGACTACAGACAAAATGAATGGCAATGAAAGCTGGATGACAACATTCTGTGTGGAAGACAATCATTATTAAGCAGAAAAAAATTAGCTCTTTCAAAAAGAATTTTCGAATAATTTATATATATGTGCGATTAATTCCGATCTGATGTGCAGTTTGACTTTTGTCAATAACCAATTTTTAATTTCACCTTCGTGTAAGTGCAACCAATAGATTTTAGAAATTAAATAGCAAACAGTTGAACAGTACGGCCACGCATAGGATAGATACGGCCACGCAATAAACAAAAAAAACATTTTTAAATAGTAAATATAATTACTCTGTCTATAGCCAAGTGTAAAAAATAATTTGGCCAATTTCATAGAAATCTGTTGATTAGTTCGGCAGAGTACAAAGAGTAATCAAAAACAACATTTCATTTTTATATAATTTGAGTAATATATTATTTTGAGAATTCAATGCTTTGTTTTTTTGAAAAATGTAGCGGAAAAAACAATTATTTTGTATCCTTCGTGATTCGTTCAATATTCATCCAAAATTCTCAAGATTAATGTAGAAAATGTGATCAAAATATTTTCTTTTAAATTTAATTAAACCCTGAAAATACATGATATTTGCCATTTGTTAATATAAATTATATTAATAATTTTTTAAAGTTAAAATGATGCAAAAACTCTTTTTGTCTCTCAGCAAGAGCAAGTTTTCTGCTTTAGTAGACTTCATTTCGTTAACCCACATTTTAAAATTTGTTTTTTTAAGTTTAAAGAAATAAGAAAGCGCTATATAACTAAAAAATTTCCTTTTTTTGTATTCCATGTATTTTCTTTCAATCACGTTATATAACGTTGTGTTTTCTTATAAATGCAGCAGGCAATGAAAATGAAGAATATATTTTTGATTATATCCTCATATTCGTCGGATTAAGAAGGCATCTATATCGTAAATTGTTTTTAAGATAGGTATTTGCGCTTCCCTTGATTTTAGATCTCCATAAGTTTAAAAACATTTTCTGGAAAAAAACGGGTTGTCTAGAACATATATAGCTCAAGCGTGCTTTGAGATAGACGGTAGATACGTGGTGAACTTTTTTTAGACCAAATTCGCACAATTACAAAATATTGAGTAAACTCTATTCTGAGGAGATTCATCCGATTTGTTGTTAGAATATAAATTAGCACAACAAAAGAACCAAGAAAATTGGTAGTCAGATTAACATTTATGTTATACACGTATATTTCATTTTCAGAGAGATGCAATAAAGAGTTGAACGTCTATGCTTTTCAGAAACGTATAAACACGATAATTCCAAAAATACAATGAGCTAAGAATGTCAGATTTGGTAAGTGTATTTATAACTACAAGATCATTTCATTTCTAATCTCTGCTCCCCTCCGTTGAGAAAAACGTATCTAAAAGATAATATCATTTTGTGTGTATTATTAACTGTATGCGAGTAATCAATCGCAAATAATGCGCAAAGAAGGGCACAATCTATTCAGAAAAAAAGGAATACACACCAAAAGTTCGTAACTAATTTACGTCAATTTCACGCAAGGCATCCGTTTTCGAGACAAATTTATTATTGCAGTGCAAGCAAGAAAGTTTTAATAAACCACTCACACGACTTTTCCTTCTCTCTGTTGATACTGGTTTTTTTACACAAAAATGTTTAACCTAAAAACACAGCTATTAACTTACAATCAAAACTTTATGCAATATTTGGGCGAATTCTTCACACTGCCACTTTTACTTTTCATTGTGGATGTAAGTTGTTTTATAGAAGGTTATTTTTCATAAAACCAAAGTTATTGTCAGTAATACCCAAGACTTTTTACAAGATTGAAAGGAGTTATTAACTCTACAACTTTTTCTTTTCTCGGTGGGTTTAAGATCTGTTATATAAGGATATTTTTGCGAAAAAATACAGCAAAATGTTTTATTTAAAGAAGATATTTTTGTATTGATTATCCAAATGTTTAACTCTTTTGATATAAAAGGACAGTTTGAAACCTCCCAGGTGGGGTAAAACGTATTGAGGGTGAAATTTAACCGCGTTGGTGGTTTGTTTTCAGCCCCTGGTACGTACAGGGCAAAGTGGGGATTTGGATAGTCCCATCGCTGACGGAACGTATTTCCTTTAGGAAGAGTTGAACAGTGGTCAGTGCAGACCTATAGAAACCAGCGGCAGTTCCATTTAATGCTGTTGTTGCGAAGGTTGGTCATTCGGTATTTATTATCCGTGTACCTGCCGGAGAGTCAGTGATGTGATACGACTATACTTCGCTTGAATAAGCTCATTATCTGTTTGGTAAATAATTTCTGCTTTAATTTGAGTTGCAGCAGAAAGGAACAAGTTCACAGAGTGTTTAAAATTGTCATCAAATCAGAAGAAGGAAATACGCTTTTTAAAATATTGTAGGCGTTCTAATTCTGAAATAGGGTAGAGGTTTTCGCCACTTTTCTGAATTTTTTTTAAAAAAAAGAAGCAGATTTTTTAAAAAAATATTTAAATAATAAAAGACGACTTGAATTTTGAATGGAGGGATACAGAATTTTATAATAATAGAACCAAACAATATAAAGAATATTTCCTCATAATTTTTCAAAGATGTTTCTATGTGATGCTAAGCAAAGACGAAAATACTAATCAAAAACAATAGCTTATTCTAAGGAAATTGTAATTTCTTTTGTCGCTACGTTCATTCTTTATTATAATCCAAAACATTTTATTTTCATAATAATTATTTTATTGTTACAATCAAATTACAAATTAGAATAAAAAGATGAAATATAATTGAAAATAGATGGAACACTGAAGCAGAATCCTTTTCATCGAAAGTCCAGTTTTTCTGAAATTCTCAAGTTGTTAAAACTACAATTAGTTCGCTTAATTGATATCTGTAGCTCCCATTCTTTTCTATTTTTTAAACTCAGCTTGTTAAATAAATTTGAACGTACATAATGTCATAGAAAAATAAACTATCAAGAAACTAAATTCGAAATAGTGAGATTTCACTCCTTTGAAAATGCGCATTTTTGAATTACGAATTCGTAGGGTATTCTTTTTTCTGATAACTGCTCATGTATAGGCAAGACAAAGAACTTCAATTAGAAAATAAATATGAAAGAAATTGTAACTGAAGGGCAACAACACGAATAGAGGTATAATGAGGACGAACATTTATGTGTGATATTAGGCAGTGACATGAATTTGCAGAGCACGATCTTCATCCTTTGTTAATGAAAAACAAGATCTTAAATGTAATTTTTTGCATTAATTTTAAGATATCCGATTATGTATGAAGGAAAAATTTTGAAAAATTAGATTTTTTATGAATTATTAACGGTTGCTAGGTGTATTGCCAATAATAAAGAAAATAAATACAAAAACAATTCTTAGAAATTATAATATATTTCGAGAAAAAGGCATGAAATTGCTTTTCATATATTAAAATTAGTCAGAATTCGTGTCAAAATTATAGGGTTGACTTGAATTATTTTAGCAGTAATTCACACTCATTTTGGTCTTTAAAATTTTACATGTTTTAATTCTATTTTATTTTCAGTTACAATACATATTTACTACCATTGAAACAATGATTATTTTATTGATATAAAATGAAATACATTTTATGTCGAAAAAAATGGGGATATTGCATCTCTATATAGTATTCTTTGTCATAAAGTGTGCAAAAAGACTTTAATATTAGTATGGCGTATTTTTTAAAACTGTCTTTACCACTAAATTTTGCAATATGTGTTATATAATTCAGAGACATTAATGAATCGAAGTTGATTTTGAATGTAAGGTAGCGTTTATTAATGAAAGGCAAAGTCTAGAATACACTTTGCTGTTTTAATTTTTAAAAAGTTACATTTTTTGTGAGATGTTGTTTAAATAGCGTTTCTGTTGTTAGAAAATTGTATCCTTATTCATCATAGTGTAGAATTTTTTTATTATTTCAATATGTGCATGGATGCATGAAAAAAGAAAAAAATATATTTGTCCCAAAATGTTTTCAGAGCTTAACTCGAAATTGATAATTTGGATCTTGACGTAATCTTATTTTGATAGAAGAAAATTAATGTTTTCCTAATTTCTGCAGTAATTATCATATTTATATATATAAATCAATTACATGGATGCAAAGTCAGGCCTGTTAAGTGAGCCGTTTGGCAACACTTGAAAACATCAAAAAAGTAATTTTTACTTATTTTCCCCCACAATCATACGTTTAAGCTTAATATCTTTTTGTCCGATTATTTCAAATTATTCTGCTTATTTTCATACTGCTTTATTCATTTCAAATTAAGCTTAATAAACGGTATTTCGGATTTCTTCTGAAGTACTTTCGAATTTGCATTTTATTACTCCACCTGGAGTATAAAATTCGCGCATTTGAGTTATATCAACTAGCGTAGAAAATTCCAGCATGCGTAGTGTGCTCTGATTGTTGAAAACTGTATCGTTGTAAAACACTCACTTAGCTGAATCAGTTAATGCCTATTCTCAAACACTTCGTCTTGCCACTCAAACAATCACAACTGGTTTCATTAGATTTCAACCATTTAGAAGAGAAAGAATGCAAATTAGCTAAATTGAAATGATTCGAAGCAATATCTGACAAATTTATCTATCAAGTACTTTTTTCCCCAAAGATTCACATATATCTCTGCCGGTGAATTATCACTTAGGCGGGAAAATAACAGTGAATAAAGTTATTTCTACCAAGTAATGTTTAGAATTAAGTTTTCTTTATGCAAGTTGGCGTATTGGCAAAAGCGTAGAGCGTCTTCCCCGTGACATGGCCCTCCTTGGTTTGAGGCCGGTTCGTGCAAGCTTGTTCCATCTGTGAGAAGCGTGACTATGCTCTCCTGTGAAAAGGGTTGTGAAAGTGAACGAGTGAGGCGGGAGTGGCAAAATCATACTCTTGGCCCATTTATAAAACAAGAGATGTCCTCTATGGCTTAAACCATTGTGTTCTTAATCGTGAGCTGGTTCATCGGCAAGTGCCATGAGAAAAAAACTTTACTAGAAAAAACTTACTTACTATGCAGATGAGATTTTGAATTGTTATCAATTAAAGGGTTTTGTCTTGTGAGAATATTCGTCCTAAGGCACTTTCCTATTATTTCCATTTAGAACATAATTCCATACATGAGCTTGCATTGAGACGCATTTTTGTGGGCTGATCGACTATGTGAGAATTCGAACCAAAGAAAAAAAATAAAATTATTCGAAAGTTCATCGCAGATTAATCGTAGTTTTAACCCACTCCTTTTCGCCAAGTTGTCAATAATGAGCCAAAATTGGCGTTATCTCTTGTCTGATAACCCTACTTTATTATGGACTATGACTATATTGGGAAAAATACATGAGTATGGTTAACAAGCTGGCGATTTTTGAACATCGCTCCAAGCGAGATTTTAAACTGAGTTCGTACCATTTATCGCATCAAAGCAAATGTGCTATGGTACGTTCCGGAAAAAAGTATGCGATAATTTCTTATTCACCCCAATTTCTAAATTTTAAAATTGATCTAATTGAATAATTTCAGTTTGCAAGGTGTTTTTTTCCAACATTTGTAATTTGCACTAGTGCTATCTATTTTAAGTCGTCTTCATGTTTTTACATGTCATAACAAGGCCATGGATGCTAAACTCTGGTGGTATCGCATCTACGCAAATGAGCTATAATACAATCCAAAAATTAATATATCATTTCTTATTTACTTAATTTTATTATTTAAAAACAATCTAATTGAATAATTTCAGCTAGTAAGATGTATTCTGCTAATGTATGAAATCTGCATTAGTGTAATAAGTCACCTTCATGATTTTACATGAAATAACAATTGTGAATTTTACTTCATTAAAGGCCTTCAACGCATTAAAAACCTTCCAAATATAAAATGTTAAGTAATTTGGTGCAAATTATCTTGAGCATACATAAAAGTGTTAATCGAGCATTGTTTTAATATATTCAAACGTCTAGAAAATAAGTCAATATCAAAACTTATAAACTTATTTTTTT
>JAPMOQ010054445.1:0-19577 GCA_026543055.1 Argiope trifasciata
AAAGGTAATTTCTCATAGTAATTGTTGTAATATCACTTTTAGGTTGTTTGTTTGCAAAATTTTCTCCTTTTGATGTAATTTCATTATTTTTTTTTAAAGTTTTGTCTTGACTAAAAGCAATACAAAAGGTGGGAATTGATATTTTATTTTAATCGTAATCGTTATTATTATCTATTATTCAAAAAGAAAGCAAACTGTATCTGGCAGTAGAATAAATGTATGGAAAGATGAATGGTTGTTTTTCATTTTAAGATTAAGTTTTAACATTTATTTTTCACTGCTTTTAATAAGTGAATTTCGCCTCTTTTGTTATATTAAGGTCTCGTTAGTAATACGTAACACATAACGTGCTCTGGCAGGTTAAATCTACTTTAATTTTGTGAGAAATTAATTGTTTGAAAATATGATTATATATATTTTTTAAAAAATTCATTAAAAATAGAAACTGAATTAGGTCCTAAAAGGTCAATACAAAAGCAATTGAATAAATATCGCCTAAGGTTTTCTTTTGCAAGACATTATTAAAAGCTTAAATAACAACAAATTTCTAAGTTTATCTACAATTTATTTTTATTCCTCACATATTAGGTTGTTCGGAAAGTAATTTCTTTTTTTCCTGACAAAGGATTTAATTGCATTTTTCGCACCCAATTTCATACTTAAACCGCAAAATCATTTTATGTTTTAAGAGCTGATATAGCAAGGCTTGAGTGTGAAAAAGTGCAGCTGATTCTTCGCAGTAGTTTTTGGATGGTGCCCTTTTAAATATGGAGAGCAATAAACAGCATTTTCGTCATTTTTTTCTTTTTTTGCTATAAAAGGTAAAAATGCTGTTCAAGCCAGAAATAAATTAGCCAACATGTGTGGAGAAGATGTGTTAACAGTACATCAGTACCAGAACTGATTTTCAAAATTTTTCCTTCAAATGAGGAGGCTAAAAACCACCTCGATCAGTTTTTTTTTACAGCAAAGACCAAAACTTTTATGAGCGTGTAATCATGTTACTACCAAAAATATGGCAAAAGGTATTAGACTAGAATGGCAATTTTATAATTTAATAAATAATTTATTCATTAAACGAAAATTTCTTTTCATTTTGACAAAAAAATACGAAATGACTTTCCGAACAACCCAATAAATACATATGTATAAACACAGGCGAAAAGAATTTCTCGACTTATGAAGTGCGCTTAGTGAGCCAAATGCTGTGGTCTGCTTTAATACCTACTTCCCTCCTCACTTAGACTCGTCTACTTACGGCAACCATGCCCAAGGGTTTTTCCATGACGGTAGGACACTATATATGGTTGCTTGCGGAAAAGACTTTTGTGTCAAAAGGTGAAAAATTATTTGCATGCCAAGAAAGAAGCGCATTTTTGCAATGCTTAGTGTGATCTGTGTCTGGTGTCTGAATCATGATCGTGTGGCGTCGGCAATAGGAGCTCATATAGCTCAAGTGCATTCTACTTTTGACGTTGGCAACAGCAGAAAATGATTATTATGATTTTAGAATAACTGGCTGCTGGAACTTTTAAATGTTATCATTTTCCTATTTATTTTTTTGCAGCTCAAACTTTGAATTAATTCAATCATTAATGTGCATGGTATATTATTTTATCAAATATTTAAAGTGCTTTAAGAATTATTAATTATATATTTGTTTTTTTAATGGATGAAGCTGTGTATTATTCTCCATCGCTAAACTGGTGACCTTTGGACTTTAAATACGTGAACTTCAATTTGTTTACATCCGCAAATTACTTCACCGAAATAACTTTTTGGTGCCTTAAGACTTGTTAGTAATGCTTGCTACATCTTGTGTAAAAATAACTTTGCTTATATATATATATATATATATATATATATATATTGGAAATTCAAATTGTCGCAGGAAGAAAGTGAAAATTCCCTTAACATAGCTCGGGTTACTATAAAAGCTCCGCCATTTTGGCTAGCGAATCCAGAGATTTGGTTCGGTCAGTTGGAAAGTCAATTTATGCTAGCTGGTTGCTTGGTTGGTTGGTTTTATTGGCGCAAGAGTCAGTCCTGACCATACTGCGCCAAACGCATGGTGAATAAACAAGTTCATGGTGTTAAAATATATGGTGATTTTGCATAAAATATGTTAAAATTCTGAAAACATTGAAATTTTTCATGATAATTGATAAGTACATTTAATTAGCTTTTCACATTGCATCACTAAATCTAAAATAACAGCAGGCATAACGTAAATTGATAAAAGAATTAAATATTGACCAAGTAAACTGTAGGAATTCAAATCGTAAGAAATTATGTAGCGTGATAAAACCAAAAGAAAATTCATAGCAATAAATAACAATGTTAAAGAGAAAAAATTAAGCAAAAATGCTAAATATTTTTGTATTTTATCGGAACAATGTACTTCCTTTTTTCTCTTTTGGGCTTGCAAGGAGGTGGAGGACTAATCACTTCTGGGGAGTCCTCCAGGTAGGTAGGTAGGTAGGTAAGGTTTATTGGCACAAGAGCCCTTCGAGGTCATACTGCGCCAGTCATATGGTTTAAATTAAGAATACATTACTATGAACCCACCTGATGAATTATAAAATAATACGAATTGAGAAAATTGGAAGAGATACACGGGTGTGAAAACCAGTCAATAAAATTTTAAAATTTCTCAATCATAGAAGACTAATTTTTGAAACAATTAAATTTATGAGTTAATAAAACAATTCCAAAAATAAGCTCTAAAAGAGATTAAAAAGTTGAAAAGCAGCTAGATACAAGTAAAAAGGTTAATCACTTTTAAAAATGTAAAAATATTTGGATGGTATTTTTCACCCACCAAGTCAGTTAGACTTACGGATGATTTATTGAAAATGTTGACACGATAGGAATGGTACATAGGGCATTCAACCAAAATGTGCTTAATACCCAGATTAACGCGACAGGTCTGGCACATAGGTGCCCTTTCGCCAAATAGCAAATGTTTGTGAGTACAGCGTGTATGTC
Organism: Argiope trifasciata; assembly: GCA_026543055.1. NCBI lineage: Eukaryota > Metazoa > Arthropoda > Arachnida > Araneae > Araneidae > Argiope > Argiope trifasciata. The sequence continues at coordinate 2,989 of JAPMOQ010054445.1, forward strand.
CTATACGGAGGCGTGTTAGCTTGACATCTAACGCACGTATATTGAGAGGTGACCACATTGCTATGGTTGGCATGACAGAGTGCAATTTATTGTGAGTCAATGAATCCCAAGTTTCTTGCCAAGTAAGCAAAAGCCGACCCGCCAACGATGTCTTGAGATCACAGTATGGGAGTTCTTGGTTCAGGAAAGAGGATGAAGATTGAGCTAATGAATCCGCAATCTCATTTCCAGGAATACCAACATGGCTTGGCACCCAGCAAAAAATGACATTAAAACCTTTGATTCTCAAAAGACTCAAAGTACACAGAATTCTGTTAGCGATTGGATGCATCTTATTGTGGTAGTGAGAGAGCGTTTTTAATGCACTCATGCTATCGGTATAAATAATAAAATTTCGGTGAGCCAGGGAGGAAATTTCCTGGAGAGCACAAAAAATGGCCACTAGCTCAGCTGTAAATACAGAACAGTAGTTGTATATGCGATAGCTCAGATCAGCAAATGGTAGAACAATGCCACAACCAACATGATCAACTGATTTGGAACCATCAGTGAATATTGGTGTAAATGAAGGATATTGACAGCGATGATAGTTAAATAACTGTTGAAACACCACTGGGGCAGTTGAAATTTTATCGAACCCTAAAAAGGGGTTGCAGAAATGAGAAATTTGGGATATCCCAGGGTGGAAAGGAAAGGAAATCATGCGATTTTATAGAAACATCAGCTATATTTAAATCATGGAGAATTTCTTTGATCCTCTCAATAAATGGGAGAATGTTAGAGGGCCGGGCATTATAGAGTCTTCGAAGACCAACTGGTAAATTTGTTTGGGAAATAGGATGATCTGAGAGAGATTTTGTTCGAAAATGATAAAGAGCAGATAACTTCTTTCGTCTTAGATAAAGAGGTAGTTGATAACAAATAGCATACAGGCTCTCTACCGGGGAAGTCCGAAAAGCTCCTGAACAAATTCTTAAAGCAGAGTGGTGTATAGTATCCAGTTTGCTCAAAACGGAACGCCTTGCAGAACCATACACCATACATCCGTAATCAACGCGTGATAAAATAATCGCTTCGTAGATTCGGAGTAACGATGTGCGATCCGCTCCCCATGACGTTCTTGAAAGTACTTTCAGAATATTCAATGCCCTCTCACACTTCTTCCGCAGATGTAAGACATGAGGAAGGAAGGTGAGCCTTCGGTCGAAAATTATCCCTAAAAACTTAATTTCATTCACTACTGGAATTGCAACATTTCGAATGTGGATTAAAGGATCCAAATGAAGACCCCGCTTTTTACAAAAGTGCACACATTTACTTTTTTCTGGAGAAATCGTGTGCCCGTAATTATCACACCAGTCCATTAGCTTATTAACTGCAATTTGCAGTTGACGCTCAATTGAGCACATATTGCAGCCTTGACAGGAGATCTGGAGATCATCGACATATAAAGTGCTTTGGACAGATGAAGGTAAGACATTCAGAATTTAACTAAAATGAATCATAAAAAGTGTTACACTGAGGATGCTTCCTTGTGGAACACCCTCAGCTTGAATGAAAGGATCGGAATAAAAATTTCCAATACGGACACGAAATGATCGTAAAGATAAAAAGTTCTGTAAAAAAATAGGTAAATTTCCCTTAAAACCAAAATTAAAAACAGTTGAAAGGATGCCAAAGCGCCAAGTGCGATCGTATGCTTTTTCTACGTCAAAAAAGATAGACACAAGATGATTTCGACGGACAAATGCGTTGCGTATTTGTGTCTCGAGAAGAACGATATTATCATATGTTGAACGCCCTCTGCGGAAACCACTCTGCAACTGCGGAATACATGCTCTCTTCTCCAATTCGAAATGAAACCTATCATTTACCATACGCTCCAATGTCTTGCACAAGCAATTTGTGAGCGCGATAGGTCTGTAATGCAGGGGATTAGATGCATCTTTACCGGGTTTCAGGATTGGGATCACGATAGCTTCATGCCATTGTGAAGGGAACTTCTGCTCAGTCCAAATACGGTTAAATAGCAATAACAGATTGGTTAGGTTAGGTTATTTGCTTTTACTGGCACAAGAGCCATACTTGGCTATACTGCGCCAAACATATGTTAGATCAACAGGATCATGGTACAATAAAATATTAAAATATCAAAATACAAGTCGCACCTTGCATAAATAGAAATGTCTAAAATCATAGAAAACTAGCGCAAAACATGTGTAACATTGGAATAAATTTATAACAAAGATTAAAATGTGTTAACGAAGAACACAAGGTCATGCAATAAACTTTATTTTTAAAATCAACATATAACTACGAGGTAATAATTTTAAAATGTCAAGTTGAAAAGAAGATATATGTTTATTTATATTTTGTTGGAATTATAATATGGGAGTATCTTTTCTCCCGTTTACGTGTATTACTTGGTACAGGTGGAGTTGGAGGACTAGCATCTTCAGATGTGTCCTCTAAGTTTTCGGACATATTATATTCCAGTGTATCACCATCCGATCCACTAGAACACATTTCTGCATCAATATCAGATGCCTGTGGTAATGGATCGCTGGATTTTCCCGAAGGGAGAACATCTAGTGTTTTAGATTCAGAATCGGCAGAACATACAACGGTTGGAGAGTTTTTAATCTTATATGCACCTGTTACACCATTCCTCCCAGAATTTCCCTCTGCGGAAATAGAAAGCTTTCTAGGTGTAGTTTTAAGAAACTTTGCACTTTGCTTTTTATCTAAATTAATCTTGTCAGACTTTGAAAGCTGCGAAGTTTTATAATGTTTTGATACTTTGTTGATATTTAGTTTTGGATTATCTTTATGAATCCTATTGTCTTTTTGGGGCTTTTTCCTGTTACTAATTGTTTTAAAATCAGAATAATCAGGCGAACTTACATTAGATTTTGGGACCGAGGATTGATTGATTTTTTCTGCACATGTACTGGGATTGAATGCAGTTATAAAAGCTTCGTCATGTCTAGGGCAAGTCTCCGATGGTATGTACGATGTTTTGAATCGAATAGATTCGGATGGTAGGACTGCAGATATAATCTGAGTGCTTGTGGTTCCGAAACTTTTATTTACCACAGATGCATAGCTGACTCCTGAAGAAGGAGTGCGAGACTTAACAATGCGTCTGGCTTCGATATAGGAAATATCTTTTTTTACCTTCTCAGCTATCACTTCTTTCTCAAATTTCCAAGCAGAACAGGAACGAGAAAAGGAAGTATGAGAATCTTTGCAATTGACGCATTTCTCTGGTTTAGTACACGCAGAGCTGTCATGTCCAGCTTCCGCACAGCGTGCGCAAATCAGAGTTCCGCGGCATGAAGCTTGTGAATGCCCAAAACGCTGGCATTTAAAACATCGCAGGGGATTTGGAAAATATGGTCTTACTGCTAATTTCATATATCCTGCTTTAACTGACTCTGGTATTTTAGGAGAATGGAAAGTGAGAATTAAATGCTTTGTATCAACTAGTTCCCCATTTCTTCTGATTTTGATACGACGCACATGTGTAACGCCAATGGCCTGAAAATCTTTGCAAATTTGCTCCACAGGAACATTGAAAAGTTCTCCACAAGAAATCACACCCTTTGAGGAGTTTAGAGATGCGTGTGGAGTAACAGAAATAGGGATAGTACTTAGATATTTCATTTTAATAATTTGTTCTGCTTGCTTATGAGATTCAACCTCAATAAGCAGGTCTCCTGAACGTAGTTTCCGAATAGACTTAGTATTACCAAGATTAGATGATATCGATTTTTCTACCAAGAACGGAGAAACAGTATGAAAACTTTCATTTGTATCGGATATGCGTTTCAAAATAAAAAATGTATCAAATGATTTTCTTAATTCAACTTTATCATTGAGATGCCCACTGAAGGGAGCACGGTTTTTACGGCCCATACGACATTGATGTTGATTCAGGCCCAGCGGCATCGCCCACCACGGAGCCCTACCAGGGATGGCAGTAACTGGCTCTAGATAATCCTAGCCACAGCACTTTCCATAATGCTAACTGGTACCTATACGCTGGGAGTCACCCCCGGAGACAGTGACCACCCTTAACGCCAAGCCCAAGGAGTGACCCCTTCGCTTGATCCCTAGCACACTAACAACTCGGGTTGATAGCTACCGGCCGATTGATGCACCGGGGACCACAGTGCACCACCCGTCTAATGGGTCGCCACGCACGGCAAACACGTGGGGGTTTTTGCTGTCCATGAGAAGCAAGAAGCAAACAGGTTGGCGACAGCTTCTCATGGAGAGCTCCCTCGCCTACCCTCGAGGGAAAGAAAAAAAAGGAGACAGCAGAAGGCGTAGTGGAGAATAAACGTAAAGGGAGTAAAGATCCCTGGGTACCTCGGGATTGGGACACCCGTACTCACCTATAGTAGGTGAGCCCCTGAGGGGCAATAACAGATTGGAAAGAGAAGTAAGAGACAAATGACGAAGCATGTTATAGGTGATTCCGTCTGGTCCGGGACTGGTATCATGTGCTTTAGATAAAGCAGAAAGCAGTTCATACATTTTAAAGACAGAATTGTATGGAAGAGAATCTCTGATAACAAATCGCAAACCCTTTCGTTCCGCGCGATTCTTTATAGCCATGAAAGTAGATTTGTACGAATCAGCAGCAGAAACTTCTGCAAATGTTTTGACTAGGGTATTGGCAACTTCCATGGGAGAGGAAATTGTAATATTTCCCATTTTAAGCAAAGGAAGGGAAAAATCATGATATATTCCATTGGCTGCCTTTACCCTCTTCCAGAGCAATTTGCTGGAGGTAGAAGATGTAATTGAAGATACGAAGCTAATCCAAGATTCCCTTTGACTTCGGCGGATGCGACGAGCATTTGCTCTGGAGCGCTTAAAAGCGAGAAGGTTTTCTGTTGATGGGTACCGACGAAAAATGTTCCAACGTTTCTTTTGTTCCCTAAAACTGTCACGGCAAGCTTCATTCCACCACGGCCTACGAAATTTTCGTTTCCGTGGGGAACTTTTTGGGATAGTGTTATTTGCGGCATACATAATGATATCAATGACATTTTGCACTGCTTCCGTTATGTCGGGAGTTTTGACCATGGTCTCAGTAATTTCTGCTAGCTGCGTAAAAGCAGTCCAGTCTGCTCGCTGGAATAGAAAACGCGGTGGGCAAAGAGTGGCACCGCCTCTATCAGCATGAGAAACTATTAAAGGGAAATGATCGCTGTTATAGAGATCACTTCCAACTGCGAAATTCAACAATGGTAGCAGATCAGGAGAACATATGGCCAGATCAAGACTGTGGAAGGTCCGTGTGGGCTCATGAAAGTATGTTTTTTCATTGTTATTTAAAAGACAGAGACAGTTGTTAGTAATGAACTGTTCGATCTGTCTTCCACGAGAATTTGTACTATTTGAACCCCACAAAGTACTATGCCCGTTAAAGTCTCCGAGTATTAAAAATGGTGAAGGAAGCTGGTCAATAATGTTGTTTAGTTGTTGTTGATTAATGGCATCATGCGGTGGTAAATATATACAGCAAACTGTAACAAGTGCTCTAATATGTATTTGCACTGCCACAACTTGCAAGGTAGAGTGTAAATTAAGAGGTGTACTTGGAAATTGATTAGAAGTTAAAATACAGACACCTCCAGAATTATTAAAGTCAGCATCATTGCGGACAGTATTATAACCACGTATTTTAAATGAAATGTTCGGATTTAAAAATGTTTCCTGAATTGCCAGACAAGAAGGATGAAGTTGATTAATGATGCACTTAATGTCAACAGTTTTGGACCTTAGACCACGACAATTCCATGAAACGAAAGTACCCATTAAGAACCTGAAAAATTGAATTTATTAGTGCCAGTGTTAACAAGAGTTTGCGAAATATCGCAACTCATTTGTAAATCATCCTCCTCGTCAGACGGATGGAGGGAAATTGAATCGGGACTTTTAGAGGCTCCAAAAATGGACGTTAAGTCCTTATGGACATTCCCTTTCGTCGCCAGTCCCAAAGCGACAGATTTTTGTGTTGCAGATTTTTTTAACTTTGATCTTAAATCTTTTGGCGAGAGTCCACGTTTTGACAATTTTAGCTTCAGTGACCTTTGAGAGTTGGAGTTTGATTTCGATCGTACCGGTTTGCTATTTTCAGGTGCACTAGATGCTGTATTTTCTAACTCTGAATCGGAAGATTTTACTATTGTTGAAGTTAGGGGTGTTTTTAATGGTGTGGAATGGTGTTTTTACAACGGAAGCATAACTCACACCAGGTTTGGGTGTTTGAGATAATACTTTTTGTCTTGCTTCAGGATAAGAGATGGATTCCTTAAATTTTATGGAAGTTATTTGCTTTTCCATTTTCCATCGTTCACATGCTCGGGAAAACGATGCGTGGCAACCACCGCAGTTCACGCACTTCTCGGGGGCATTACAATGCTCGCTATCGTGATCTTTTTCTGCACAGCGGGCGCATGTTAGTGTCCCGCGGCAATTAAATTTCGAGTGTCCGAAACGTTGACATTTAAAGCATCTCAAAGGGTTTGGGATGTACTGCCTAACCGGTAGTTTAATATATCCAGCATAGAGGAATTCTGGTATATTTGTTCTATGAAATGTAATTATGTAATGCTTTGTTGGAAAGAATTGTTCATCCCGCCTAATAGTAATTTGGCGTACATGGGTTACTCCTTGGGGTTGTAATTCCGCAGTGATCTCCTCAAGGGGAACATTGAATAGTTCACCACATGTGATAACTCCTTTTGAAAAATTCAACGATTTGTGAGAGGCAGCACTAACAGGTATGTTAGCCAAGGCTTTCAGTTTCATAATTTGTTGTGCTTACTTTTTTGTCGAAACTTCAATCAGCAAGTCACCGGAACGCATTTTTCGTATGGCAGCGACTTCACCAATTGTTGCGGTGATAGACTTTTGCACTAGGAAAGGTGATACAGAATTGAAAGATTCGTTTTTATCAGAAACTCGCTTAAGTATAAAAAATCGATCATAGTATGGAAGATTAATAGCAGTTTTAAGTTCTCTGTGATGCCCACTGAAGGGAGTTTTGGATTTAGGCCCCATACGATATGAATAGGGTTTCAGGCTCGACGGCACCGCCCACCACGGAGCCCAACAAGGGAAGGCAATTACTGGCTCTGGTCATTTCCAGCCTCAGCATCCACCATGGTGCTGATCACTACCTATACGCTGGGAGTTACCCCCGGGGACAGTGACCACCCTTAACGCCAAGCCCAAGGAGTAACCCCTTCGCTTGATCCCTAGCAAACTGACCACTCAGGTGGCCAGCAACCAGCCGATTGATACACCGGGGACCACAATGCACCACCCGTCTAATGGGTTGCCACGCACGGCAAACACGTGGGGGTATTTGCTGTCCATGAGAAGCAAGAAGCAAACAGAGCGGCGACAGCTTCTCATGGAGAGCTCCCTCGCCTACCCTCGAGGGATAGAAAAAAGACAGTCAAAAGCAGAAGACGGAGAGCAGATTAAACCGAAAGGGAGTAAAGATCCCTGGGTACCTCGGGATTGGGAGACCCGTACTCACCTATAGTAGGTGAGCCCCTGAGGGGCTGGGGAGTCCTCCAAGACTTCCGACATGTTGTATTCTAATGTGCCATCGTCTCCATCTGACACATAGGATGAACTCATCTCGGCATCAGCACCAGATTCCCGAGATTTTTTTACTTTTGTTTCTTTTGAATTAATAACAATGTCAGGCGAAGAGAACAGTTTGGCTTGAGTAGAAGTATTTGGAGTTTTTTGTATGGTACTTGTGCTGTGACATTGACGAGGCGATATAAAGTAAAATTTTGAAATTTTTTCAGACAAGCTAGCATTTTTTGTTTTAAAAGGAGAGGCCATTTTAAACTTTTTCTTGTGAGTAACAAGTTTAAAACCAGTTAAATCAGGTGAAGCAGAAATGTCTCCACAAACTGATGCAACAGGGTGAGAAAAAGACTGGTAGAGTATCCAAATTACATGCTATTGGTGTAGATTCCATCTGTTTCAGATTTATGATAGAAGTTAGATCATTTAGATCCTATTGAGTGGATGTGGAAGATAATCCTTTGACAGCAAAACATAACTATTTCCTGCGACAGAAGTTTTAGATTTTATTAATTTTCGGGCTTACTGATAAAATGTTTGGTTTTTTACTTTAGTACATATAATTTCTTTTTCCTGTTTCCAGGCAAAATAGTTCCGAGAGAAAGAAGTGTGCTCCCCTCTGCAATTCACACACTTCTCTTGAGCATTGCAATCGCTACTGTCATGACCGACTTCTGCACAACGGGCGCAAGTCAAAGTCCCGCGGCAAGAATATTTAGAATGCCCGAAACGTTGGCACTTGAAACAATGTAATGGATTGGGAATATAAGGTATAACATCAAGGCGCATATAGCCTGCCTTTATGTGTTCTAGCAATTTAGAGGAACTAAAAGTCAAAATTAAATGTTTAGTGCTTTGGAGCTGACCATCTCTCGGTATAGAAATACGCCGTACATGGATCACACCCTGCGTTTGCAATTCCTTAGTAATTTCTTCAATCGGAACATTATCTCCCCACATGAAATAACCCCTTTGGAAGAGTTGAGAGACGCATGGAGAGAAACAATGACCGGTATTTTTGAAAAAGCTTTGATTTTAACAATTTGTTGAGATTGCTTCCTAGAACATATTTCGACCAATAAGTCACCCGATCTGAGTTTTTTTTTGTGCTTTTAAATTCGCCTAGATTACTATTAATGGCTTTTTCGACCAAAAATGGGGAAACAGAATGAAAAGTTTCATTAGAGTCAGATGATCTTTTGATTACGAAAAAGGTAGGAAAATTTGGTGCAGTTGGAATAACGTTGGAAGAAATTTGTTGCCCACCGAAGGGAGCCCGTTTGGGTTTACCCATACGACATTTATAGAAATTCAACCGCCCCCTCAGGGGCTCACCTTCTATAGGTGAGAACGGTGTCCAAATCCCGAGGTACCCAGGGATCTTTACTCCCTTTGCGTTTACTCTCCACTAAGCCTTCTGCTGTCTCTTTTTTTTCTTTCCCTCGAGGGTAGGCAAGGGAGCTCTCCATGAGAGATATTTTCTTGTTTTAACTTCCAGTTTCAAATGTTTCGTTTTAAAACAGTGATTTGAGAAATTTGCTTTTTATCTCAATTTTTAACACACAGCTTAAAAGACACACAGCTTTTAACACACAGCTCTGGCGCAGTTTAGCCCCTCAGGGGCTCACCTTCTTTAGGTGAGTACGGGTGTCCCGATCCCGAGGTACCCAGGGATCTTTTACCTCCTTTCAGTTTCCTCTCCCCTCCACCTTCTGCTTTTGGCTGTCGTTTTTCTTTCCCTCGAGGGTAGGCGAGGGAGCTCTCCATGAGATGCTGTCTCCGCTCTGTTTGCTTCCTGCTTCTCATGGACAGCAATTACCCCCACGTGTTTGCCGTGCGTGGCGACCCATTAGACGGGTGGTGTACTGTCGGTCCTCAGTGCATCGATTCGGCTGGTAGCTAGCCACCAGAGTGGTTAGTCTGCTAGGGATCAAGCGAAGGGGGGTTACTCCTTGGGCTTGGCGTTAAGGGTGGTCACTGTTCCCGGGGGTAACTCCGATCGTATAGGTTCTGGCTAGCACTGAGGTAAGTGCCGAGGCTAGGAATGGCCAGAGCCGGTGGCTGCCTTCCCTTGTTGGGCTCCGAGGTGGGTGGTGCCGTCGGACCTGAATCATGCTTCCATATCATATGGGCTTGAAAAAGAAAGCTCCCTTCAGTGGGCAACGAATGAATATTGCAAAATCTTCTGAAATTCTTTTTGATTTGTTTTTTGTCATACACCGTACTTCAGATAAAAATGAAATTTTTCATACAGTATCCCCATTTCTTGTCAAAAAGGCCATCTCTGCGTCTCTCGGTGAAGTAAACTCTATTCGTAAGCTTCGGTCGGGGACTTGCTTGTAGAGGTAAAATATCTGAAACAGTCCCATCAAATACTTAAGAGTTTATCTACTATTCCCATCTCTGTTAAGGCTCATGCTTCCCTTAATAATAGCAAAGGCATGATAACGTATGGCGAACTATTTAAGGAAACAGTAGAAAAAATTACCGAGGTTCGGTCTGAAGGAGTAACATACGTACGACGTATTCATATTCGACGGGATGGACAACTCCTTCCTACAAAACACTTGATTTTCACGTTTCATAAACCTATGTTACCCGAAACTGTCAGAGCTGGTTATATGAAATTGGCTGTTAGGCCTTATATCCCCAACCCTCTGAGATGTTACCAATGTCAACGTTTTGGTCTCGCAAAAACAGCTTGCCAAGGGACTCTCGTATGTGCCCGTTGTGCAGAGAAAGGGCATGGAAGTCAGGAGTGCAAAGCCCCTGAAAAGTGCATTAATTGCAACGGCAATCATGCGTCTTACTCTCGTTTATGTCCCAAACGGCAGTTAGAGAAAAAAAATTGTTACTGTAAAATTTAAGAAAAATATACCGTACCCCGAAGCCAGACGCAGGGTTATGGCTCAGACACCTACACCAGATATGACATATGCCTCTGTTGCTCAGGGATCTACTGAGAAACAAATTGTTAAAACGAAAAAACTTGAAAATCTTCTGACTCAGACAAATCATCAAATAATTCTTCAGAAACTTCCAGACCACATAAAACTAAACTTAAATCAAAATCGTAGAAATCATTAACATTAAAGTTGTCCAAACATGGTTTATCCACACAGGACCTGCCTTCTAAATTAAAAAAATCACTTGTACAAAACTCTGTCGCTCTGGGACTGGCGAATAAAGGCTCAGTCCATAAGGATTTGACATTCATTTTCGGGGATGTTTCCAAAAAAACTAACTCGATTTCTCTCCATCCATCTGAGAAAGAGGATGAAGATTTTAAAATGAGTTATGATATTTCAGCAACTCAATCTAATGTTCCACATAAGTATAATGCGACGCAGTTCTCTTAATGGGTACCTTCATTTCCTGGAACTGTCGTGGCATTCGTTCCAAAATTCAAGACATTAAGACCATTTGTAACACTTTTTATCCAGTCTGTATTGGTATACAAGATACCTTTTTAAAAGCAAACATTCCACTTAAATTACGGGGCTATAACTGTGTTAGAAACGATGCAGACTCTGGGGTGAATAATTCTGGATGGATGGATGGATAGTTAAGTTTTCTGGCACAAGAGCCAAATATGGCTATGGTGCGCCAAACATACGGTTAGAATGAAAAAAACTCATATCTATATGAAAAACTCTGCAAAATTAGAAGCTGGTTAAAAAATTTCAAGACCATGTCTCTTAAAATTTAACGATATTTAAATATATATTAACAGTATGAAACATTAAATAAAATGATAAAACCCAATTGCTTTTAAAAATTTAAAAAGATTTTTGTGGGTACGTTCTCCCACAAGCATTTGTAAATCCACAGTTGGAAGATTAAAAAATCGCAAACGATGCTGAGTAAAATCAGGGCATTCAATTAAAATGTGAAAAACCGTTAAAATCGTGTGACATCTGGAGCACATAGGAGCTCGATCTCCTAATAAAAGATGTCTGTGTGTTAAACGAGTGTGACCAATGCGGAGTCTAGTCAATTTGACCTCAAGTTCACGCACTGGAAGAGCAGTCCATAATGTAATTGTGGGTCTGATGGAATGCAATTTATTATTGCTTTGTTGATCCCACGATTCCTGCCATGCAGAATGAATATGACGTGCAAACGAGTTTTTCAAATCGTAGAATGGAACCTCACGCTGCATAAACGAAGACGCTGTTTTTGCAGCGTTGTCGGCCAGAACATTTCCTGTTATCCCAACATGACTGGGAACCCAGCAGAATAAAATTTCGTAGTCCCTATTTTTTAAAGTTCTTAAGAGACCCAGAATTTCCAGGGCAGTGGGATGAATTTTATCATGAAAATGAGAGAGTGTTTTCAAAGAGCTCATGCTATCAGTATAAATACAAAATTTGCGCTCAGAAGAGAGAGCAATTGTTTGTAGAGCAATGAGAATAGCCACTAATTCAGCAGAAAAGACTGAAATGGAAGTATGTAAACAATAGCTAATTGTTTGTGTATTTAGAATGATACCGCATCCAACATGGCTGCTTGATTTGGATACATCTGTGAAAATTGGTATATGAGTCAAATACTGAGAGCGATGAGAACTGAAAAGCTTTTGAAAAACCACAGGGGCCGTTGTTAGTTTCTCAAACCCATTAAAAGGATTTAAATAGGAAAATTGAGGGATGTCCCATGGAGGTAATGAGAATAAATCAAGTGTTTGAATACTCACATCACGGAGTTCTGTATCCTCCAGAAGTGATTTAACTCTCTCGCTGAATGGGAGGATATTGAAAGGTCGAGCCCTGTATAATCTTCGAAGATGAACAGGAAGGATCAAAGAGTGCAAAGGATGCTTCAGAATTGACGAAGCTCGAAGGTAGTACTGTACAGACATTTTTTGACGTCGAAATTTAATGGTAACTGATGATACACAACATAAAGACTCTCCACTGGTGAGGTCCGAAATGCTCCGGAACAAATTCTCAAGGCAGAGTGGTGTATGGTATTTAATCTCCGTAAAACAGCAGATCGAGCAGAGCCATACACCACGCATCCATAATCAATACGTGATAGAGTCACTGCTTGATAAATGCGGAGCAATGAAATTCTATCCGCACCCCAAGATGTTCTAGAAAGTACCTTCAGGATATTCAGAGACCTGTCACACCTCCTCCGCAAATGTAAGATATGCGGGAGAAAAGTGAGCTTACGGTCAAAAATCACTCCTAAAAACTTTACTCCGTTAACTACAGGAATGGTAGCATTACGGATATGGATTAAAGGATCCAAATGGATGCCACGTTTTCTGCAAAAGTGAACACATTTACTTTTCTCCGGAGAAATCGTATGTCCATTTTCATCACACCAATTTATTAGCTTGTTTACTGCAATTTGCAGTTGGCGCTCGATTGTGTGCATATTGCTTCCATGGCAAGATATCTGTAGATCATCAACATATAATGTGCCTTTAATAGATGGCGGTAAAACATTAAGAATCTGGCTAAAATGAGTTATAAAAAGCGTCACGCTGAGTATACTTCCTTGTGGAACCCCCTCAGCTTGAATAAAACGATCAGAATAAAAATTACCAATACGTACATGAAATGTTCTTAATGATAAAAAATTCGTTAAAAACACAGGTAAATTTCCTTTAAATCCGAAATTTGAGATAGTATCAAGAATGCCAAAACGCCAAGTACGGTCATAGGCCTTTTCTATGTCAAAGAATATGGAGACCAGATGATTCCGCAGGACGAATGCGTTTCGAATTTGGGTCTCGAGTAGGACGATGTTATCTAAGGTCGAGCGTCCCCTGCGGAAACCACGCTCTAAAGGCGGAATACATTCTTTTTTCTCCAATTCAAACACAAGACGGGCATTAACCATACGTTCAAATGTTTTGCACAGACAACTCGTGAGAGCGAATGGCCTATAGTGCAAAGGATTAGAGGGGTCCTTTCCGGGTTTCAGGATAGGAATCACAATAGCTTCATGCCATTGTGAAGGGAACTTTTGCTCAGTCCAAATACGGTTGAATAAAAAGAACAGATTGCACAGGGAAGCAGAAGACAAATGGCGAAGCATGCCATATGTGAATCCATCAGGACCAGGACTGGTATCACGTGCCTTAGAGAAGGCCATTAATAATTCATTCATCCTAAATTCTGAATTATAAGAGTAAGAGTTTTGGGTATTAAAATGCAAAGACTTTCGTTCCGCGCGTTTCTTAATCACCATAAAAGCAGGCATGTATGTATCAGCCGCGGAAACCCTTGCAAAGGCTTCTCCAAGAGTATTGACTACGTCTAATGGAGAAGACATCACCTCATTTCCAAAATTCAAAACAGGGAAGGGAAAATCCTTATAAATTCCATTAGCAGCTTTTACTTTTTTCCATAACAATTTGCTAGAAGTGAAGGATGTGATAGAGGAAACAAAACGACGCCAGGATTCCCTCTGGCTGCACCGACGAACTCTACGAGCATTCGCTCTAGCACGTTTGAAGGCAGTAAGATTTTCCGATGTAGGGTACCTGCGGAAGATATTCCACCGTTTCTTCTGTTCCTTGTAGGTATGACGGCAGGCTTCGTTCCACCACGGTCTCCGAAATTTTCGCAGACGTGGGGAGCTTTTCGGAATGGTATTGTTGGCGGCTTTAAGCAAATAGTCAACGACATTTTGTATTCCGTCAGTAATGTCGGTCGTGCTGACCATACTCTCGGAGATTACTGCTTGTTGCATGAAAGCAGTCCAATTAGCCCTCTGGAAGATATAACGTGAGGGATATTGCTTGAAATTAATCTCTGCATAGGAAACCATCAAAGGGAAGTGATCACTCTCATGGAGATCACTTCCAACTATGAAATTAAGCAAAGGTAGGATATCTGGAGAGCACATGGCCAAATCAAGGTTGTGTAAGGTACGCGTAGGCTCGTGAAAGTAGGTTTTCTCATCACTGTTAAGGAGGCAGAGACAGTTATCAGATATGAACCGTTCTATCTGCCTCCCACGAGAATTAGTTTTATCAGAGCCCCACAAGGCATTGTGACCATTAAAATCGCCAAATAATAGAAAAGGTGCCGGCAGCTGGTCCACGAGATTATCAAGATCATGTTGGTTAATCAAGTCGTGTGGTGGTAAATAAATGCAACAGACTGTGACTAATTTTCGTGCATGAACTTGCACAGCCACAGCCTGTAATGAAGTTTGCAAATTTAGAGTTGTGCTCGGGTATAAGTTAGATGTAAGGATACAAACACCACCAGTGCCATGGATGGTATCCTTCCGAATACTGTTATAACCACGTATTTTAAGAGGGATGTTGGGAGACAAGAAGGTGTCTTGGAGTCCAATGCAAATAGGATGAAACTGATTAATGAGATCTTTAATGTATTGAATTTTAGAACGAAGGCCGCGACAATTCCATGAAAGGAATGTACCCATAAAAAATGTAAAAGGAAAAAAGTTGTTTATTTAAGAGAAGTTGATGGAGTTGCTGGAGCATCGCAACTCATTTTTAACTCATCCTCTTCCTCCGATGGGTGAAGGGAGATAAGTTCAGGACTTTTTAAGGGATCACCAAAAATTGACAGTAAGTCCTGTTGAACAATACCCTTATTTGCTAAACCTAGAGAGACAGAATTTTTAGCAGTAGACTTTTTAAATGTTGTCGGTAAATCGTGTTTTGTTAGGCCTCGCTTTGAAAGTCTAAGTGCCAAAGAATTTTGTGATTTCGATTTAGGCTTACGCTTACGGCCATGAGATGGCTCAGGAGCATAATTTGAGTCACATTCAGAATTTGAAGATTGTGCTTGAATAGGCATTTTCGTTTTTTCTATTTGAGTATCTTGGTTAGTAATAGTTGGGGGATTTTTTACAACAGCTGATGCATAGCTTGAACCTTCTGTAGGAGTTTGAGACATAACCTTGCGTCTTGCTTCAGGATATGAGATGTTCTCTTTAAATTTGACTGCAACTATTTTCTTTTCTAGTTGCCAACGTGGACAAAGTCGGGAATAAGAAGTGTGGTCTCCATTGCAGTTAGTGCACTTTTCAGGTGCAGAGCACTCCTGACCATCATGATCTTTTCCTGCACAGCGGGCACAAGTCAGAGTCCCGCGGCAGTTAATTTTAGAATGACCAAACCGTTGACATTTGAAGCAACGGAGTGGATTAGGAATATATGGTCGTACAGGCAAATTTATGTATCATGCTTTAATTGATTCAGGTAATTTGGGATTATTGAAAGTAAGAACGTAGTGCTTTGTATTAAGGAGTTGTCCATCCCGCCGAATGGTAATCTGGCGTACATGAGTTACCAATTGATATTTCAATTCATTGGTTATAACTTCAACAGGAACATTGAATAATTCCCCACAAGTTATTACTCTTTTGGAAGTATTCAAAGATTTATGAGGACTAACGTTTACCGGGATTGTTGCCAAGGCTTTCAATTTCATAATTTTCGTGGATTGTTGACGGGAGCTTACCTCAACAAGCAGATCACCAGATCGAAGTTTGTGGATATTACTAACTTCACCAACTGTACTTAGAAATGCTTTTTCAACCAAGAATGGTGACACTGTATTAAAAGTTTCATTTTCATTAGAAATACGGTGTACAATAAAGAAATGATCGAAATATTTTTCCAGAGATTAAATTTGAAATTTTTGATGCCCACTGAAGGGACCCTTTTTCGCAGCGCCCATGCGATATTACAAAAGATTCGGGCCCGACGGCACCACCCACCATGGAGCCCAACAAGGGAAGGTAATTACCGGCTCTGGTCATCCCAAGCCTCGGCATCCGCCCTAGTGCTAATCGGTACCTATACGCTGGGAGTTACCCCCGGGGACAGTGACCACCCTTAACGCCAAGAGGAGTAACCCCTTCGCTTGATCCCTAGCAGACTAACAACTTAGATTGCCAGCTACCGGCCGATTGATACACTGGGGACCACAGTGCACCACCCGTCTAATGGGTCGCCACGCACGGCA
>JAPMOQ010054457.1:7958-26562 GCA_026543055.1 Argiope trifasciata
AGATACATAAGACAAAGATTCATTTTTATTTATAGAGATATCACGGGAAACAACTCATAAGAATGTTTTAAAACCATAAATTTGAAAGGTAATATGGATATCCCAAGAGCTTATTTCACCCAGGGTATTCAATTCATTAATGAGGGGCTGTGATATTTGATTAAAGCTCTTTATTGACGTCAACTGAAGGAAGTACTTGTATAAATGTTTTACATTAACGGAGCAGAAATTGGATAAACCAGTTTCGACAGAAACAAGTCTAGATTGGATGGTTAAAAGGCTCCTCCCCGATTAGTGAGCTCTTGACTCTGATACAATTGTGGGCACTCCACTTGCAACATCTATTAAATCTATTCGTTGGAAATAACCATTGAGGAAATGCCGGAATAATATAAGTTAAATGCCAATGGAGCGAATAACGATCGGAATGAAACTATGTTTCCCCACTCCATATTGTTTTTTAGACTGCTATGCTTCAATATATTCGTTCCATGATTTTACGTAACGATATGTTTTAGCGTGCCTTTTATTTGTGTAAAGATTCTTATCAGCTGCTCTTGCACTTTGAATCAGTTGAAGCAGACACTTCCATTAAAATATCTTCTTTATTGGACACAGACATAAAACGTGAAGATAAACATAAAAGACTCTACATCACAGTAACCGTTACAGCTATTCTTAAATCATCTCTGAATACAAACCCTGACGAAATGCATACGTCATTCAGTACTCAGTTCACTGCAGTTCCCTTTCGGAATTGTTTTTTTGCGCTAATCATTCCTTTGTCTTATAGAGTGAAAATCGCTATTCACATTCTTCGAAGGCTGCTAATAATTAAAAAATTAAATTAATAAAGGAATTAGCGTCTCCTATTTGTATCCCATAATTTATTATTTTTATTTTAATATTAGATAATGTTGAGTTAGTTGCTGGTATTTGTCTTTCGAATTTTTTCCGAAAAATTAATTACACCTAATCATCCCCTTTCTGGAGACTGTATGGTGGGGTGAATTTTGGTGTCGCACCAATGTGGATATTGAATTCTGCAAAGGATTGAACTCGTGACCTTACGACTTACAGAATTGTAGCATATCCCCTAGACAAAATGTGATCACCCATGTTTAGGGGCTGTTACTGGCTTATTTAGATATCACTACAACTGCTTTTGTTTTAGTTAAAAGGCTACTGTTTATTCATCAATCATAATCAATTTCTCCAGCGTAGTCAATCATAATCAATTTGTCAGGCGCAATCAATCATAAATTACTAGAACCCCCCTTTTCCTTTATTATATAGGTTTTACTTTCACTTATTCTCTCTGAAATGGTAGAAAAGTTTGCCTCACGGGTGGGGGGGATACATCATAATTGAGGATGAGCAACTTCCTACATGGTGGCTGATTCTTGCCATTCTTGTGGGCATAGGAAATGGTGGGGGGTAGCTATCATCCACCGACGAAGAACCGTACTCTCTTAGGAGAGGCTTGCACCATAGCCGATGATAGCTCAACCACAGTGCCTGTGAAAATTTTTCTTTGCTCTTTGGTCAGTGTAGTTAATCTCTAATTATATATAAAATTACCACATAATCATTGTCGAGGAACTTGTATCAGAAATGCAGATTTTTTTTTTTTTGCATTTATCAATTATTCTGCTTTTTTCATATATTAATAATTTTTTTTAATATTTTTACATACTTGAATTAGTAATGAAATATCAAGGTTTTAATAATTGCTCTTGTTTTGTTATATCTTCCTCACAATGTAATAATTCGGATAAATGGCGCTTTGAATTTTCGGAAAATATCAATTGATTAATGCTTGCTTCGCTCATTCCTTTGGGCTCCGATGGTAAGGTGTCGGCTTCGGAATCGCAGGGGTTTCAGTTCGATTTCAAATTCCACCCAGGAACCATTCTGTAAGAGGGCTTGGTACACGTTAAATTCCGTCTGGTTCAAACTTCCTTCCGTGGTATGGTGTAGTGTAAAAGTTTGGAGAGAAGGTGCCATCTCAGGTATCGCCCTTGTTATCTGATAGTGGCTCAAAATGATGGGGTCCGTCCCAAAATAGTTCTAGTATTTATATTAAACGGGACGTTAATGTAACCAAACCAATCGTTCATTCACCTTCAACTTTTTTATAGATTCAAATGGATGCTTCGGTTTAATTTAAACTTGATTTTTAAATTTCCTTGATTTGTCTCAATGTGAACCAGGTTTTGGAAAAAATAGAAGTAGATAGCAAAAGACTCGAGAAAATTTCAAGGACTTAAAAAACAGCTTGACAGTATATTAAAAATTCGAAAATGATATTTAATTGGATTGTTGTCAAAAGGACTTTTCTCTGATATATTTTAATTGTTCCTGTATAATAAAAGTAAAGATGATTTTCATCAACCCAAAATAGGGCATTCTGAACATATTATTAAATATTCTCAATACTGATTAATTTTACAATATTGTTAATTCATGATAGTCATTATCTTTTATTTTTGAGATAAAGTATGAAAAATTTTGGGTTATTTCATTGCCCATATTATTTAAAATAGGCGCTGAAAGGTTTATGAAAATACATTTATTAGGTTTTGAGATATCATGTTAAGGGTAGAAAATTGAAGTCAACGAAAAAATTTTACTGAAAAAATATGTGACCCTAGATGATAGGTCAAGTCTTCCTTTTTCTAGAAAAAATAAAATGGTTTGGAAAGATGAAAGTATGAACCACAAGAAATAACAATAAAACAAAAGTCGCCACTGTGGTCGATGACCAGCGTTTTTAAAGTAGTCGGACACCTTAAAATGATGATTAGCCGATTCCAGAAAAAAGTTCTATAACAGAATGCCACACCACAAGAATTCTGATAATATTTTGAAGTGTCTAAAACGTGAATCTTTAAGAGCCTTGTTCTACTCCCACCTCACTCTCTTTCAATTACCAATCTTCGAGAGAGACACATATTTTTAAAAAGACCTTTCGCCGCCTTAAGTAAAGCAATTAATTATATTTTCACGACCATTAAGACCTGCGACCGAATCAGGCAAACGAAGTTTCCACTCTGCACGACTTCCATTAAGGAATTTCATTAGAATCCGGAAATACATTAACGGTATTGGTCAACGTTAATCCAATGAGAAGCGAGCGTTTATGAAATTAAGAAAGCGTTAAAATACTGGAATGTTCGACGGGGGCTTAAGTTGTTATCAGAGCCGTCATTCTCCCAGATGTATGCATGCACCGAGTATGCAACTCATATACACGCATTGCTGAAACACTTCCTTATTAATGGAGTTTAGCCGAAAAATGAGATTATTAAGACGACAAATTTATTTGCGAGTGAATCGCAGTTTACAGGATCGTTACGCCCGAGTTTCAAAGAAGCAACACTCTTTTAGCATTCAGATGTAAGATGAAGTATACGATTTGTGTGCAACTCTTTGCTGATACAACTAGCATGATTCGTAGGAAGGACCAATTTCTGCATCTTTCAAATTGAGATTGTGTGTACTAAGGAATTAATTAGTCCAACTTGAGAGAGACATTTGAAATTTGGCTGAATTGAGAAACACTTTCCTTTACTTTACGTCAAGAATCTTATATAAATAGAAATGAATGTTTGTGTGTATGTCTCTTATGCTTTCCTAATCCCTTCGTTCAATTGCAATGAAACTTGATCAGCTTATTGCTTACACCTGCGGGATGGTTACAGGGATATTACAATTATATAAAATAGAAATAAAAAATTCGAATCTCAACCACATCTATTTACCAAATAGCTCGCCGAGAAGACACAACAGATTCTGCAGAAATGCTAAATCCAAGTTAAAGGTTCGTATTTTGTAACTATAGCATGCAAGTCATTCTCAGAGGTAACAACTTTATGTCAGATGATACGAGAAACTTTTGGGGAGATCAACCCTGAAAGTTTTATGTTTCATTTAAATTTTAGCGGTTTTTTTTTTTTTTTTTTTTTTTTTTTTGCAGAAACCACCAAAAATATTGCAGTACAAATCATTCTTCTCCATCTAAATTTTCAAAAAAATATCGTTTCAACAGTAATAACGACTTTATGGCATAAATATATTTTCTATTTTTAATCAATTTTAAAAGAAAATGTTTAAATCTCATTTTCTGAAATTAAACTTGGGAACTCCGAACGAATATTAAAAGAATCCCTAGATGCAAAAAATAGTTTTTTTTCTTTCATTACCGTTCAGAAAGAACACCAAGTTTTACAATTCTAAAAGAATCCGCAAATCTAATATATATTGTTATATATATATTTGTTTGTTCGTATTTAATATACTGCCATGCCGTTCATCCTATCTCAATAAAATATTGTCAAATTCATGATTGACTGCACTTTATGTAATTTTTTAGGCGGCAGCAACGCGACTTGGGCACCAGCTAGTAACTTTATTTAATAGAGACATGTCGTTTGAAGACACTTGTTAAAATTGCAATGTTAATAATATAGCGAGGTGCAAACATGGTGAGTTCTCCTGACACCAAAATCTGGAAGAAAGAATTAGACTTTCTGTAATCAAAAGTTGATTGATTATTCCTAGAGATTTGGAAAATAAAATCTAAATCCCACATTTTTAACTAATCACATAGTACCATTGTCTAATATTTACCCTTACGTTATTTTATGGCTCCTTATTGATGAAACATGACGTTAATTTTTAAAAAATAAGCAAAAAGTAATGTGCAATGACATTTCAGATGAAATCCTTTTCTGAAACTTCAAGAAAATTATCACTGAGTTAGAGCTTGGTGTTTAAAATCAAGAATATATGAAGAATACGACAACGAACAAATGCTCTTTTCATCAAACTTTCACGCCATTTTACTTACTTACGCCACTTTTACCATTCGCTATTAATAGCGAATTTCCTTGGCATTCATCGACAGATTTAAAATGTGTCTCGAGTTCGAGATCTGTTTTAAGTTACTTATTGTTAAACTACCAAGTGTTTTAAAATTCTCATCTTCAGAACTACAACATTTATATTTTGAAATACATTTCTAGAGTAATTTACAGAGCTTCAAGAAAATTATCTTGAGCTTGAGCTCTGTGTTTAAAATCAAGAATATATGATTAATGCGACAACGAATAAATAATCTTTTCTTCATACTTTTACGCAACATCAAAACCAATGTCCTTGATATTCATTGACAAATTTAAAGTGAACTCCAGACATAATTGTGTCTCGAGTTCAAGATCTGCTTTAAGATAAAAATACTTATTAAACTACCATGTGTTTTGAAGTTCTAAGAATCAGCGAAATAATTTGAACACATATTTTTATATCTACAGAAATACAGCATTTATATTTCGAAATATATTTCTATAATAAATCATGGAGAATCGAATCTGAATTAAATAATGCAGCCTATCTATATTTTATGAAATTCCATTTCACCCTCAATATGATTTAACAAGAAACAATTTAAGCTTTTTTGCATCGAAAATGTAGCAGAGAGATGGGTTAAATTCAGCTTCATTATGATGAGAAAAAAGTTAAAGGATGGAGTATAACTCTATATTTAAAACGTGTTGCCTAAATCAATCAAAAATATATTTGATACCAAAAGTATTTTGAAGAGTTCTTATTCCCTTAAATTTTGAATTAATGTGGTAAAAAAGGTACTAATTAAACAATAAATATCTATTCTGATTAATACGCTTTCTAGTATGTACAAAGGTTTGAGCAATCTGTCAACTCAAAGGACAATTAAAAACAATTCCTTCCGTTTTTTATGCAGAATGATTCGTTAGTTATCCAAAGAGGCCTTCACCACGATATTTATCTTGCGTCTTCTTCTTAAGCAACTTCCATATTGCAAGGGAGACAAAAAGCCTCTCTGAGAACTGGATTTAGAGCCTCATTAAGTTTAGTACTGCGAATAAATAAAAGAAACAGGTAAGGAACCCCTCGACTGGCAACTTGAGACCCGCTTCCTAACTAATGATTCCGCATTTGTTATCCCAGGAATTATTAGGCATAAAAACGACAGCAATTAGGAATAATTAAAAATGCTGCACTTCCCTCCATGTTACAGAATAAACGCTTAGAGCTCAAAAAAATATTTATTTTGTACCTTCAACGAAAAAAAAAAAATTATTCTTTCTCAGTCTAGTATTTTGCTGATTGTTATTTATATATTCATTTGCTGGAGGAGGTGAAAAAAGGTAAAAGATGCATTCATAATTTTCGAAAAATTGCTCGCGAGTTACACTCACGTGAAAAATAATCCTTCATTAAAAACCCACAACACAACTAAAGAATGAGTGATTACAATAGGAAGATTTGATTGTTGTAAAATTCTTTATATTTAAAAGACAGCATTTGTTTTAATTTTAAAGGCACTGTATTTTAATATTTTAAATTGAAGGAATTAAAAAAATGGATAGTTTGTTGGAGATCAAAATGATTCGTCATTAAAAGCTTGAAATCCAAATTAAATGAAATGATCAAAATATCTTAAAGTAATTCCATTATAAATTTGATGCGTACAATAAATTTAGTTTGTAGGAAATAAAGTCAAAAATTAATAGTTCTTGTGAACTTTAAAAAAATTTTGCTTGCAGTTTTTTAATTCTTGTTCTCAAATTTAAATGTTTGCTTCAATGTACAGTCTTAAACAAGGAAGACATTTAATATACATTTAGTTACTAAATCATAATTTAGATGCTGATTAAGAAATTAATTTGCTGAATAGATGGTATAGCTATATAACTTTCATAAAATCAAATAACTTCCCATATAAAACTGATGTTTCAGTGTTTGATATACTATTTATACAGCTTTGCAAAATGTGCGTTTCGAAAGCATGTTTTACTCTTAATAACTGACATTTTACATCGATTTCAGTGTCAATTTTTTAAAAATGGAACCCATTGTTTCCCCATTCTATTGTTTAATTTTATGATTCATTACTATTTCACATTTTGAATATTCTTGAAAAATCAAGTTACAATAAATAGTGTTTTTTCGATGCATCAAATATTGTTTCAAACTTTTTTCCATTTTTCCTTGATTTTACCAGAATTTAAAGGAAAGAGTAGCTTCAGAAAAATGTAATGAATCCTTATATTAGTATTTTCACCTGTTCTAAAAACATTTTTTCAGTATTTCGATCCCGGTTTAAATCTTATATTTAACCGTTTAGACAGTTCATCAGTTTATAAGCAAAGCAAAGTTTACCAATTTAGGGGAAACTTCTAAATAAATAATTGTTATTTCTTTTTTCTGTAGAATTTAAACAGGGCCGCTTATTATATACATTCTATAATGTGTCTGTTGAGATTATGCAAACAATATTGTGACAAGTTATTTGTGATAAAATTTCAATTAATGGAGTTTCTTTGTGATCTGGGCTTAATGTACTTGGGTTTCTAAATCATTTTTTTCAGCCGTTAGCCTATAAAGAGTCTTAAAGAAAGCATTAATTAAAAAAAAGAAATGATATCACCTAAATAATTAGTGCTTTAAAGCTGAACTTCATTTAAGCACTTCATTCACTTTTTTATACTCTAGAAACATATTTAAGATTATTTAACACTATTTTTACCTATGGGCCATTTTGATCCCTCTGGGAAAACTTTTTGTTAATATTTTCAAGAAAGTTATTTCTGCATTTTATGAGAATCTTTTAACTAATCTTACTTACATTTATGAGACATATGTTTGCAAAGATTATACTTTACTTTTCGTATTTGTTTGCTTTGGGTAAATGTATATAGTATACCTACCTACTTTTACCGAAGGGGTCGTTTGGCCCATTCTAATAAACATTGCTGGGAATGCATACATTTATGTTTAAAAATGTATTGGCTTGATAGAAAAACAGTTAGGTATAGGTTTAAATATAGAAATATTTCTGTTAGTAAAATATCTGCAATTAAGAAGCAAGAAGCCGAAGCTGGAAATCAGCCAGATGGGAGTGATTGCAGGTCGTTAGTAAGAAGGCATATGAGTCAATGTTTTAGTAGAAGATGATGGAATTCTGATGCATTTTCTTGATGATTAGGTGTGAGACAAAAATGGCGTTGCACCGGTGAAACCTCATGATAAAAATATGAAAAGTGGAATTGAAATAGCTGTAAAAGGACTAACTGTTCAAATTATTTTCATAAGCTTGTGTACTAGACGCTAAAAACAGTAAAAAAACTGGAACAAAACAAATAAAAAACTGTCATAAAAAAGTGAAGAGGTCCAAACGGCTCAACCAGAAGAGCCTACATTTTATTCCCAACAGCATCGTTGAAACAGGATTTGTAAATAATAAAATTTACCGAATATATGCAATTTAAATTTAGAAAACAGAAAGAAAAAGGAAAAGGAAATGATGGTAGAAGAATAGAGGCTATTAAAGACCTAGATTAAAAAACATGCAATTTCTTTAGAAAACAGACACAGAGGAACTGATTTTTCAAGACACAACACCTCAAAAAATCTATGAACAATATAAAAGTTTTTTTTCTACTTAGCGTCAATTTAGGTCTGCTTGGTCAATTTATATAATTTTTAATTAAATACCTAAAGGCGCTTAGTTGAAATAGGTGTATGCCAGCTCGTATTAAGCCTACTGTTAATCAGGCAGTGTAATATTGCGCTGAATATCTCTTCCTTTGCTGCCATTTTCAGCTGCCATTTTTTGTATCTATCAGACCTGAGTGTATTCAGTGGGCATAAAATGGCTGAGTTAATTCATTTCTTCATTCTACTGTAAATCAAATTAGTCCCATTGTAGCGGTCATTATCATTAAACATTATCAAATAAATTCTTTCACCGTCGATAAATGAAACTCGCAGTCAATTAGTAGATAAGTTGAACTTGCTTAAACTAATAAATAGGCAACATAACATTCCTAACAAGTCAACAGGAGAGACCGACTGTTGAGCAATTTCTAAATCTACGCATTAGAGATGGAGTTATTACCAACTTACAAAAAAGTTACATCTGTCTCTCCTTTTCCCCCTGTAATTCCCCGTGGAAAACGCGAGCTTCCGAAAGACAGTCGAAGTCACGTAGGGTTGCGCCATAAATATTTTATATCCTTTATCCAAACAGTCTGCAAGCGTTTGGGCACGATCATCCGGGCACAAAAGATTCTCTCGCTTGTAACATCATCAAACATCTTGACCTAAATCCATCGGAAATTCCAATGGCCCGGGAGAATCCTTCTTCAGAAGCCCGATTCGAGAAGGAATCAAATTAAATTTTTCAGTGTGCCGCGCTTTAAGACGCCCGGACAGCAAACGTCAAACTCATTTTCCCCGTTCCTCGGGCATCCTTCCAGATTGGGAGTGACGGCCGCCTAATGAGGAACTGGCTCAAGTGGGAGGCTTGGTGGCATGATGGGCTTCTCAAAGGAGAAGTGAACTTCTAGGACCATACACTCTGGAGTTATCTAGTAAATAATATAACGTTTGTAAATAGTAAGAAGCATATACTCCTTATTATTTACCGAAAAAATATGTACCGATATATATCAATGCTTTACTCTTTTATAAAAAGGACTTCCTCATCTAAAGGACTTATTCACCTTCAGTGTATTAAATTGGAGAAAACTGGAGTACGAATTTTAAGTTGCCTATTTTTGTATGAAACAAAGAGCAAGAATTTCGTGATTAAAAAACTAACCTCTTCTTTTCAGTTTATAATATAACGTTTGTAAATAATAAGAAGTATATATTCCTTTTTATTTACCAAAAAATTCTGTACCATATGTCTATGCATTGCTTCTTTATAAAACGGACTTCCGCTTATTCATCTTTAGTGTATTAAAATGGAGAAAACTGAATTTTAAATTATATATTTTTGTATGTAGTAAAATGCAAGAAGTTCGCAATCAAAAATTTAACCTTTTTTTCTAGCAAATAATATAACGTTTGTAAATAATAAGAAGTATATATTCCTTATTACTTACAAAAGATTCTGCACCAATATATATCAATGCATATGTTTTTTTTATAAATATGACATATACTTATTCACCTTTAGTATATTAAATTGGAGAAAACTGGAGTATGAATTTTCAGTTGGCTATATTTGTATGTAGCAAAGTGCAAGAAGTTCGCGATTAAAAAGTTAACCTGCTCTAATCTGTAAGTGAACAGACAGTTGAAACCCACATATCGTATTTTTGACAACCATTGCATTAGAAATTTTCAGCAAAAATAAATAAAAATAGCTAAATCTCAAATATATCTTTAAGGAAATTAATAATTGATATTTTAGTACAATAAATGTGTTGTTTAAATTTAGTACAACGACGAAACTGTAATTTATCAACAAAAGTAAAAGCAAGTCTTTTCTTTTTCTTTCAAACAAAGGTAACGAAGAATATTTGATGAAAGTGTATGTATGGCAAATTACGTGGTGGACTCAAAAGGATCAAACTAACCAAACAATCCAATATTACAACAGTTTTCTTGAAACATCACCTTTAATAAGCGGTCCTAGTTCGAAACAACTAGAGATGAGTCTTGAGATGGAATTGCAATAGTAAAAATCATCCGATATGTTATTATCAAATTAGGTACAAATATGTTATTATCAAATTAGGCAAAAATATATTATCAAATTGGATGCAAATATTTTGTTATCAAATTAGGTAGAAATATGTTATTATCAAATTAGGTAGAAATATGTTATTATCAAATTAAGTAGAAATATAATATTAAATCATCTGATATGTAATTATCAAATTAGGTGCAAATATGTTTTTAGCGAGGAAGAATTCAGCACTTTTTTGACATAAATATAATTTTTTTAAAAAAATTAGTGCTTCTTTCAATTATTTCGATAAAAAAAATCGAATTTTAATCAGTCTATTAAAAAATATTACAAAATAAAAACTTAATAACTTCATCTTCACATCACTTCAGTCCCTTAATTCTGAATTTAATTATATCACATCCTTCGAAAGATATCGCTGGATTAGTTCAGATAAAAGTTCCTGCAACACTTGAGATCATTCTGACTGGTACTTAATTTAAGCCTGAAACTATAATGTAATTAAATGACTCATTTTCGTTAATCACATGAAAAATATGGTTATTCCCCTCACGACTCAGAATCGGACACTGCAGTTAAGGGGTTAATATAAGATTGGTAACCAGCACTGGACACAACGCTTTGTACTTTCAAAATTACTGAAATTAATTTCAGATTTTAATTCAAATAAAAGTTTATGGCTTGATTTTTGGAAAATCACTTTTCATTCTACGAATTATTATGAGAAAACTTAATATCTGATTTAGGGTAGTAATCGCATTTCTGAATTTTTACTTACATTGTTTTATTTCAACTACATTATGTATTAATTTTTTAATCTTTCATTTCCTCTGTTCAAGAAATTAAGCTTGTACACTAGATATAATGTAACTAAATGGAATTAATTCATTTAAGTTAATGAATCTAAAGCAAAACGGATATTTTCTAAAAGCCTATAAATAAAAAGTAGGGAAAAATAACTGAAAAGTTTAAAATAAAATAAACAAAAAAAAAAGGAAATCTACTATCGTAACTTTCCAATTATAATGTGAGAACATTATTATTTTTAAGTCCTTATTTGTCTTTTTTAATTTAAGTCATTAAGCAGTTAAAGCCAGTTTGAAAGGATCACAAGTTTTTCTGTCTCTCTCTCTCTATATATATATGATTATAAAATTTTTAACTACCTTTTTCAATTTTTCTATCTGACAAACATAGTTTTGGGGCTCGACAGATTTTGAGATGGATAAATAAACATTGTTTTTTTAAATATCGACGCATACTTAATCTGATGGTTTCAAACTGGTTAATGACTTAAATTAAGACAATTCGTAGGAATTCAAAAAATATCTCATTTGGAAATCAAGTTGAAATTCCAGTTGGCGATCAATTGATAAATGTGAAAACTTTCTGGATTCTTTTTTTCTTTTCCTTCATTTAATTAGTTGAAATTGTTCCTGAACGAATAATTTTTATCGATTAAACAGCAATATTTTAACTTGTTTGATTTATTTGTAAAAAAACGATACATGGAATAGTTATTGTGATTTCCAAAAGAGGAAACTACAGTAGCAAACGACAGATAATTCAAAAGCTATACCGTGAAAGTCGACTCCAAAATACAATTACCTAGCAACCGATAGATAAAGGAAAAACTATACTATGAAAGCCGACTCCAAAATTAACAAGGTATAAATCGCCAATTTGCAGCCAACGTATTTTGAAGCTTCAACAGTTTGTTGCCTTCAAATGGCTTCAAAAATCTGAAGCAAAAACAGTATCCTGTTTTCACTTAATAATAGTACTTAGAAAATTTCTTGGACATAAGTTACTGACATCATGCGATTTGATTTCTCTTAAAGAGAAATCACGGAAAATCCATGAAATCATTTTAATAATTTGCGTTCGAGCCGAATTATCAGCTGATTCGTCCGACCCTGTATAAAATATCCTTTAAAACCAGATTAATTTCCTGCAACTACATTTGCATAGCTATTAAAATAAACTCGAGCATTAATCTGATTTTTCTCAGGCAGCCAAACATTTATATCGACGCCCCGAAAACGAACTTATTTTTCTTGCTTTGATTTCCGCAGTTGGAAAAAGATTAAATTATAGCGTCTCGAAATACTCTGTTTCCAGTGATTCATTCCCTCGTATCCGGCAGGTCAGCCTTGGGTGATATAATTTATGATTCGCAGTTAATTTTAAAGCGAACCCAATCTACATCTGCGAAAAGAATTAATAATAATGATAAAAAAGTAAAAGAAGAGAAATCCCCCTTTATTGTCTCGCTGGCAATGTGATACTGGGCTATAACTCTTCGAAAGTTAATTGTGTTTTTGTTCCGGCTTCCGATTCAAAAGTGTAGGATCCTATATTGGTTAAGTAATGATTCAATTTGTTGGAGCGCTGTAAATGGTAGAAAAGGAAGTGAAATTGTTTTTACTTATCGCCGATATATATTATTAGAGGAAGTGTACGCAAACAGATAAATCATGCTTGAGAAAATTGATATCGGATATTTTGCTTTTTTTAGTTTCCGAATGGAAATTAATATTGTTTTTTTTATATTTAATATTTTCTGATAAATTTTCAATCCATTCGTATTTTTTTAAAGTATATGGATGTCTTAAAATAAATATTTAAAAAATTGTGTATATCTAATACTATAATACGAGGAATGGTTGCCAAGTCGAAAATCGCCCCAGAATTAATAAACGGTAAACTTGGGGGTCTGGGGTTTTTGGCCACGAGGAATCGATTGGCGCCGGTTTTTAAGCGCTACGGTCGAGCAGTTCGGAGTTACAGATAGGATATTTTCAAACTTTATTAGTTCGCCATAATGGCTACTTAAATTTTCAAGCGGTAACGTGCTGCCATCTACAGCCAATATGGCGAACTAATAAAGTTTTATGTTAATGCTGTTATAGGTTTCGAGCCTCGTTTGTGGCCATCATTGTAAGCCCTCACTTTCCTTTTCAAACCCCGCGCTCGAGCGTTCCTTAAAGCAAACCTTAAGACGGCGCGTTTTTCACCAACTTGTCATCAGTTATTGATTCCGAACAAATTAATTCCCCGCACGGCTGCGCGTGAAAAAGGGAGGCTTATTAGCAGAGATGTCTTCCTGATAGTTAAGATCAGAAAACGGCTTTCAAGCGCTAATGAAATTTCGAAACTTTCACGCCGCATTAACTTCGGATCTCTTTTCCCGCACCGCCAAAAATGAGCCAAAAATTTACTATCCTCAAGATTAAGGGACGATGGCTTGTTTGGAATAAAATTATAGATTAAACTGCTAATGGATGGAGTTAAGGCACATGCCCTCCGGGTTAAACGGATGTAAATCTATGTAGATAAAAACGAATGTTTGTCTGTGTATTTCTCATGCGCTGCTACACCGCTCCTCCGATTGCGATGAAACTTCATCCACATACGGCTGGCATTTACGGGATGGTTGTAAGATTAGTGCAATGATTTCATCTATCTAATACTATAATACGAGGAATGTTTGCCAAGTCGAAAATCGCCCCAGAATTAATAAACTCCGGTAAACTTGGGAGTCTGGGGTTTTTGGCCACGAGGAATCGATTGGCACCGGTTTTGAAGCGCTACGGTCGAGCAGTTCGGAGTTACAGATAGGATATTTTCAAACTTTATTAGTTCACCATAATGGCTACTTAAATTTTCAAGTGGTAATGTGCTGCCATCTATAGCCAATATGGTGAACTAATAAAGTTTTATGTTTATGCTGTTATAGGTTTATAATATGTTTCTTATGTATGTATATATGTTTGGTTTTTCTAAATAAATTTGTCAAAAATATTGAACTTCAACACACTTCAATCTTTACCTTTGTACAGAATAGTTCCCTTTCCAAACTCTAACTTTGTTTAGAATAGTTTACAATGGTGCACTTTAACCGGTTATCTTTTCACCAATGGTTTCACAAATTTTCTTATGGCATGTATTGTTTTGATAAATCACAATTGAAAATTTAAATCTTCGAGTTAGCTTCGATACCTGTTTTCTCCGAGCGGAGCTCGGTCACCCGCTGGTTAAATCAGATTCAAAAGCTATAAAAAAATGCTTCTTCTGAATATATTTCTTTTTTTAGAAGAAAAAGAAGAAAAGCTTTATCTGAGCACTCTCTATTTTTTTTAAAAAAAAGAAGAGTTCATTCAATAAGAAATATCATATCTATTTAAATAGAAATGAATGTTTGTCCGTATGTCCCTTATGCCCTGCCTTACCGCTCCTCCGATAGCGATAAAACTTTGAATACTTATTTCTTGCACTTACGGGACAGTTATAAGCTTAATACAATTATCTAATACATAAAATATATTTTCGGATCTATTTATGCTCTATTAACCAAGGATTATTATCGAAATAACTCGACAAGGACACACAATAGATTCAGTAAGGATACTAAATTCAAGATAGAAGTTCATATTTTTGTAGCTATTGTGAGTAAATGTTATATAAGTCTGATCTCTGGGGTAACAACCTTATTAGAGAGTAAGTGTGACAGTTTCAAGGACACCACTTCTATAAAATTGAAAATTTAACTAAAAATTTAATAAGATTCTAACGTATTTTGCAGTGACTTCTGGAAATTTTCTGCCTATATATCAGTGTCTTCCAGTGTGTATATCAGTGTCGTCCTGTAGCAGTTCGTTTCTTATAATTGTTCATTATGAAAGAAAGACATTTTGTAAAACTTTATTCACACAGATATTTAGTTTTTTTAATATTTATTAGCAATAAAAGAACTCGAAATTTATTTTATGAAACGTAAATAGTGAATTAATCCCTATTTCTAAATATATTTATTAAACTTTCTTATGAATCAAAATTTATTATGAAACATGCAGTTAAGAATTTGAGAAATACGTTAAAAAATAGAAGGAATCATTAAAAAAATTTTGAAATACCTTGTAATGATACTTAAACTATTATGCAAGAAAAGTATATGGATAATTAGGAAAATTCATTGCTTCTTTGACATTCTATTACTAGGTAAAACCTTTTGAGTTCCGTTTATTCAATCAATTTAAATATACATGCAAAAAAAGATCATGAGTTAAAATATGTTTAGTTAAAAAGCTTCTATTTTAAACAGCATAGACTCTGAACCTCAATTTTATTTAGGCCTCTAAAACAGGTGTCCAAACTACGGCCCGCGGGCCAAACCCGGCCCGCCAAGTGATTTTATCCGGCCCGCGGAGGGTTTTAAAACATAATGATATTTGCGCCCAAACCTTTTGGATGCAAAAGAGTTTCCAAATGTGAAGAAATTTGCTCGTAAATTCATTTCAATGTTTTGGACTACTTACGTGCGCAAACAAACTTTTTCTCGAATGAAGTATCTCAAATCAAAATATAGAGCAAATTTATCTGATGATCATTTGCAGTCATTGCTTATGATTGGTGCATCAAATTTTGATCCCAACTATAAAGACATTCTTCAACAACAACAACAAAAAAAAAAAAACAGTTTCATCATTCGCATTAGAAGTTGCATGAAAATATTTCAATTTATATAAAATAATTATATAATTATACTTTATTTGTTTAGTATTTTGTATTTTCAAGTTACAATAAAATAGTATTAATTAATAGTATTTAATGCTACTTTACTCATAATGATATTTTTCAATTTGTATATACATGTGGCCCGTATAACATGGATCTAATTTCGATCCGGCCCGTGCCGCGGAAAGTTTGTACACCTCTGCTCTAAAAAATAAGTTATAGTAAAGATATTACGGCATAAAAGATAATTTCGGTGAATATCTACACAATTAACAATCATAAAGTTAATTTAGCTTATTTGATTTTGAACAATAATGTATACGAATCAAATCCTTCCGAATGCTTCTATAAATTCAATTGTTGCTCATATTTTATACACTTATTATAAAAAATACTTATTCTTTCTAACGAGAAGTCACTCGATGTAAAGAATGATAAAATAAATTTCTCCAAGAAAAAATTTTTTCATCGAAGATTCTTAAGACACGTCCCTTCTAAGAAAGTTAATCTTTGTAAGGTTTGCATAGGCTTATAAAATTCACTGTCAACTTATCGAATATTCTTTTCTTTCGCCTTTAATCTTTTATTTTCTTAAAATAAATAATTTAGAATTTAAAAATACTAAGTGCATCATATGAAATGATAAGTTATTAAATTGATTAAAGCTGCTAGAAATGGATTATTTATGTTAGGTTTCTGAGGATCATCTCACTGCGATAACTAAAATATCACAACTCCTATTTTTAAGAAATAATCTTAAATTTAAAAAATATTTAAATCACTATCCAAAATTACTTCAACACAAAAGTAAATACAGAAGTTAAAACTCAAAACGTAACGCAAGAAACAATTTACTTAGGACAATAACATCCTTTTAAATGCTTTAAAGTTGTAAACATTTGGCAAACTTTTCATGCATTCTATTTTCAAGTTCTCTTTTAACTTGAGCGTTTAATCTTAAATTTTAAAAATATTTGAATTAATATCCAAAATTATTTCAACACAGAAGTTAAAACGCAAAATGTAATGTAGGAAATAATTTATTTAGGACTATAACAGCTCTTGAAATGTTTAAAAGTTGTAAACATCTGACAATCTTTTCGTGCATTCTGTTTTCGAGTTTTCTTTTAACTTGAGCATTTAGTCGGATTTCATATTAAAAGAAACACATAAATGAATCTTCGCGATTTCTGAAGCACTGCCCGAAGCAAATGCGCTTCAGGCATGCCAGGTTTCATCTTTTCAATAACATGCCTCGCGTCCGATTTCTTTAGACACTCGATATCCTCTTAGATATAAAAGCCCGGAAAGAAAATTACAGAACTTTCGAACACAAAGAATGTTTCGGCGCAAAACCGAAACAATGGAAAAAAGAATCAAAATTCCTTTGCTTCGCCAGAAGAGAATGTTCGATTTCCGCGAAAAATGATTTTAATTTATTCCACGAAAAGAGGGAGTGAGCAATCGAATTTATGACGTCGAATAAGTCGAAAGATCGTAACTGACATCATTTCCACAACAAAATCCGAAATTTCGAGGACGACTGCTTGTTGAAATTTTTCAATAAGTTGGCATCTCGGAGGCTGAAGGGCGAAATTCTTTCGAGAATCAGGGAAAATGCCAATCAACCCCCAGCCAGCACTCTCGAAACCAAAAGAGCATAGCCTCGAACCTCATCGTATGCCATCAACATCTGTTCCAGAAATCGAAGCTTGGGCCTTTTCTCGAGGAATAAAGCATTTGATATGTATCACTGGGTAAGCACGCCTCGCCGGGTCTGCTGGGGGACGATTTTGACTAAATTTTCTGGCTCGTTGCTTGGCAACAGATGAGGGAAAGCACAAGAGAGCCTCTTTCGCATAAATATCATAACGCGAAACTGCTCGAAGCGAGTAGATCATCTCGCATGTTTATGGTGTTGCTACTTCAGAAGAATTACTCAAACAGAAAAATGGTGCTTTCGCCGATTCGGTTTTTTTTCTGTCTCTTCTTGCATCAGTACAACTTGTTCGCAGTTATTAGCCATAACTTGATGTAAGAAACATTTAGCTGCGTTGTTCAGAAGGTCTGATATTTACAGGAAAAGTCCAAGAGTGTAATTAGATTTGAGGCGTAATAATTTTCACGCTGTTGAATAGAATTGTGCATAGTAAAAAGAAAAGAATGTAACAAACTGTTTGTATAAGAAAAAGAAACCGGAGTAACTTTCACTCGAGTTCCATGCTTACGTCCAGATAAACAGGCCATTTGTACGTGCAGTCAAAAAGTAGTATGCTCGCACCATGGACAATTTAATATTATTGACTTTCTGCGTTTAATATTATTGAATATTTTAAAAACGTATTTTCCTGACTTCCAAAAATCACATTTTCATATATATATATATCTAATACTATAATACGAAGAATGGTTGCCAAGTCGAAAATCGCCCCAGAATTAATAAACTCCGGTAAACTTGGGGGTCTGGGGTTTTTGGCCACGAGGAATCGATTGGCGCCGGTTTTGAAGCGCTACGGTCGAGCAGTTCGGTGTTACAGATAGGATATTTTCAAACTTTATTAG
>JAPMOQ010054457.1:26962-50344 GCA_026543055.1 Argiope trifasciata
AATGCTGGGGAAGCAATGCATTTTCTGAATTATCCATGTTTTTTATTTCCATAATAGATAAAGTATCATTACAATGTACTTGAAACAACTTTAAACGATTTCTTCTATTCTTTAAACTCATTTCTTAAAGTCTTAATAGCATGTTTCATAATACACTCTGATTCATAAAAAACCCCAGCAAATCTATTTATTCTGTGATAAAACCTATGTTTTACTCTCACATAAGAAATCGATATGAAAAAAGCTGAATCTCTGCATCTTAGGCATGAAGCAATTGGGATTGTATTTGGTTTGCTTGGCAGACACTTGTATTTTTTTTATGTTTCAGGCATAACTTTAGCATTATTTTTTTTCAATAAAAAAAATTAGAAATTTGAACCTGATTTGGGCGAGTTGCTTTTCAAAACTCCGCATTTTAACTTTTTATTTTTCTAAAAAAGTATTGATAATCTAATAAAAAATACTGGCTAATTTTTATAAAATATAAACATTAGTTGCGCTTTTCAGTATAATATACTTTGCATCATTTTTTATGAGTCACATTTTTACACTTTTAGCCATTTGGATTTTATAAGTTTTTCATGTTTTAGATTCATTATAAATTGATGCAAATATTTTAATTTCATGAATTGGACACAGATGCCAAAAATGACTCTTTAACCATAAAACTCAATACAACTTTTCGATAAAATATAAATGGTTTCTTCCTCATTCGCCTGTAATAATTTCGCTTGTAATGACAGTAAAAAAAGTAAAAAAATATTTTTTCTTCATGATAAATCTATTTTCTGCATTTTACTTTTATTATTCGCAATCAAATGAAGCAAGAACAGCATCGCAAACACCTTCAGCACATTACTTTTAATTCTTAATCTGTTATACATATAAACGATAAGACTGTTTCGTTGTCGAACTATTGATCAATTTAGAAATCAAGTTGCTTCTTTATGATACTGACAATTACTTCGCAATTATAAAAAGGAAGCGTCTTGTGCCAGTGGCTTTGTTTCGGGATCGGAGAAAAAATCCACAAATATAGCCAACGCATTATTTAACGTCGCCTCTTTTCCATCTTGAATAATGACGCCCACAAATAGTAACTGCTAAGTTTGGTTGTTTCTCGAAGTGCCGCCAATTCAGCAGCCAGAAGCTGGAATGTCGCCAAGGTGCACCTATCCGCCATCATTTATATTTTCATTTCCATTTCACTGCTGCCCGAAAATTATCTTTCTTTTAAAGAAAGACTTTTTACATTAGCAAGTAACGGAATGCAAATGGTCACTTTCACTTGCAGTTTCCTGTTCTGATCCCAAAATGGATTTGTTTCCTTTCATTTCTGCAAACGAATATAATGGCGTATGCAATTTTTAGGATAGCATTTTTATAAATGTGATCATTAAGAATTTTATTTCCTTCAAAGGAAAAAAAAAACAACTTTAAATTGTAATAAATGATTCGGACACTAGGAATATATACTTTTTAGCTCAATCAAATAAGCCCCTTTTTCTTTTATATCTTTTATTTATTTAGATTGGACTATTTCTATATTTATCAAAAGCAAAGAAACATAACATTTTGCTAGTTTTTATACTTACGCAGATCGATCATTTACATAAAAATCATATATATGTATTGAATATAATCACTGACAGTGATAGTCTGATTGTTAGGGCACTGGATTAGCATCCTTGGGATTGTGAATTTAAATCCCACCGGTCGAAAGCTCTCCGTGTATATGCTAGTTGGTGCACTTATAAATCTTTCATATACCATTCGGTGTACCGGATCAGAGGTGATCCTTTCCAGATTTAGGTCTAAATTATGAAATATAGATAAGAGAAGAGAATGTATTGATGAAAGAGACCCCGGGAAAAGGGCTTTGACACTTGAATAGCTACTCCTTACTCCTGGCCATAGACGGCGCTGCTGAAATAAGAGATTTTAAAACTCGGCTTAAAATCACTAACTTCATCAGCGGGCTTATATATGACAAGCTCCATGAACAAATATAAACACAAACATATAAAGATGTTAGATTATTTGCACATAAGTATCTTATATTAATATAATTTTAAAATTTCCGTTGTACTTAAACCAATAAGAAAATTTTTCAACTTTGTTCTGTCGCACGGTTCAAAGGGAATTTTTTTTAGTCTTTTGAGTTTAAATGTAGTGATGTTGAATATAATTTAGCAATGCTCATTTAAGTTATGATGAAACGTTAATTCAGTAATAATAATATATAAATTCGCTATTTTCACTACGATTTCACTTGCTTTATGTTTTCATTAGTAGAGATATTGTGTTTCCAGTTTTCATTAGGTTAGAAATTGTGAAAAATATAAAATTTAATAATTTCAAATCTTATTCGTAAGTGATGGCTAAGTGAAAATTCTTGTTTACATGCATGGTATCGGGATATATATGAATTTATAATGATTTAAAGTCTAACTATTGTTTTCATCTTTAGACAAGATAGAAATAGAAGAAAAAGAGAAATCAATGATAACGTACAAACACTTTGTGCAATGATTTCTAAAATACATAATTAAATTTGCCAAATGCATTCAATCTTTTAAAACTAAGACGTTTCTAAGTCTATTACACATATATATTCATTTGTTGTATACCATTTTGAAATCTTATTGTTCAACTCAGCACAAAATTTACTGATGTTCAAAACAAGGCATTCAGCCTAAATAAAACAATGCAGATTAAATTCAGAAATTCCTTCTCCGAAGGCATCCATATTTGATAAAATTTAGATTCCGAGGCGAAAAACTATCTCAGAAATAACAACGAAATTCTATTTGTGTTCATTTTATTTTGCAAAAGGAATATTAAATGAATGATTTAAAAGAAGAAAAAAACTTTCCAACGAAATATTTCCTTTTATTAAAGAAACACGTCCTATAAATCTGCTGCATCAATTTATTTCCTTCCTTGTTTGTTATTTTTTTTTAAAAAAAAAAAGGACATTGAAATTGAGTTTGTGTAACTCAGCTGCATGCTTTTTCTTGATAAATTCATCTTTAATAATGAAATACGAAAAATAACTTTATGTGGTGACATTCATTATAGCATTTATTTTGCGATAAAAATCTATTTCTGCTGCTTTCTCATCTTGCTTTCACGAGGATGAGTTTGCTTGCTCGGCAATGCTCGAGGACTCAAATTGGTTTTGTTGCATTCTCAGAACCGAGCTCGCAATTAGAATTCAATTCGTGTTTCGAACTTTATTAATTGGGCAAATTAAACGAATAAATTTTCTGAGAAAACTTTGAATAAATAAATGAGAATAAATGAAAAAGAATAAATCTCACAAATATCATTTAGTTCTACTTCGGATTAAAAACATCATTTTTAGTTTTAAGAATAGTAACCACTATTTTGATGCAATTAAACCAGCCATTTTTTATATTATATTGATTTGTTTCAGGATTAACTTCCAACGTTCATAATTTTCAAATTAAATTTAACATACCTTCGATGATCTAAAGAAAAAAAATTACTCAATATTTCTATTAGAATCAAAAATAATAACTTTAGAATTAACTGTAAATCGCAATTAGATTTTAATTCATGTTTCGAAATTTATTAATTCGGCAAATAAAAAGAATGAATTTTCGGAGAAAACGTCGAATGAATAAAAGAGAATAAATGAAAAAGAATAAATTTATCAGTTTGAAAATATAATTTAGTTCCACCTCGGAGTGAAAGCATCGGTGTTAGATTTTAGAATAGTAGCCCCCAATTTGATGCATTAAAACGAACCATTTTTTATATTATATTGATTTGTTTCAGGATTACCTTCAAATGTTCAGAATTTTCAAATTAAATTTCACATATCCTCAATTATCTAAAGAGAAAATAAATCAATATTTCTATGAGAATCAAAAAATAATAACTGTAGAATTAACTGTAAATAATAATTGTAGAATCAACTTTAAAGTAATAAATGTATAATCAAATGTAAAATAATCACTGTAGAATTAACTGTTAAATAATAACTGTATTAATTGAAAAAATTACCATCATTAACTATCCTTAAAATTATGAAAGAGAAGCGTTCAAGTCATTTTCAAAATTCAGAGAAATGCGTATTTAGCCTATTCTTAAAAGGAAAATAAATTAGCATTCATTCTAATTCCATTAACATATATTTTTTACTGTTGCCAAACATTTTTCTAAATTTAAATTAAAATCTATATGACGCGAATCCAATTTTTAAAAGCAAGAACATGAAGCAATTTTCGTCAGCTTTTCCAAAAGTAAGCCGCTTAAATGCAGAATTTGTAATGGAGGCTTTGGGTTGTGTAGAACTTCTAATGAAAGCGCCTTCACAGCGAAGAGTGGCACGGAAATGCTTTTAAATAGGATTAAGTTCGAAATTAATTTTCTAATCTACCAAAAGCGTCTGGCGAATCTGAAAGAAATTTCATTTCTGCGTTGAATGATGGATTAAAACTAGACGAATCATAATTGCTGAGCCATGGAAAATGCAAAAGACTGTTGCTTTCTTCTTAAATCTTTGAATTAAATAAATGAAGTAATCTTTAAGTCTTGTGCATACTATTATCAATTATTTCTTATAAATATATATAACAATCACTACAGTTGCCATTTTTTTTAATTTTTCAAAGGACATGCGAATGCTGCAACTCCTTGGGTTATTTATTAATTTTTTATAATATCAATTGATGATATCAGTCAACTGATATATCAGTTGATTATATGATGTATATACCAATTATCTACCAATTATATGATGTATATCTAACTAGTGTATCTACCAATACATCATTTAGTAGATAAAGGAGGTATGGTGCTAATATGCAATTGGGAAAATAATATTTTAAATTAAATTTAATAATAATAATTTTTATCTAGTTGTCGAATAAATTTCATCAAGATGAATGAGTTCTTTGAAAGAATTTTATTTTATTTGCTTTCAAATTCCTTTTTTTTATTTGAATCAGTAAAATAAATATTGAACCAATCATTTAACTTACTCGAAATATATTACAGTACAGGATATATATAAAATAAATAATTGATAAGAATGAAGCTTTAAGTAATTGTTATAAGGATATATAAAAAAAGAAATAATAATTTGACTTTAAAATCAAATAAAAAATTACAGTTTTACTGTGACCACATTTTCGATAAGTAACTAAAATTAGGAAAATATTTGAGTTAAAATAAAAAATAATGCAAACCAATATATTTTCATAATATATCATATTTTTTATGACCAATTAATCAGATATTGGGGAAACGATGTATGATTGTATATTGAAACCCTTTAGATAAATTGTGCATAAAATAATTTGTTGATGAAATGTTTAATCTATTTAATAGGCAAGCGTAAACGCCATGATTTTTCCGTAACATAGCTCTGTTTCTTTTTTCAAACATCCTTTTTTTATAAATAAGAAAATATGTAACATAAAAATATTATTTTTATGTTAAAAAATCTTAAAGAAAATCTTTAACATAAAACAGGAAACGTGATCCTTAATTATCGATCTCGTCAAAGAATCCAAAAACAGTTTCACTTATCTGTTGTCATAAAACACAATAGTTTTTTAAAAAATTAGTGTTATACTAACATAACTGGCTTATTAAATTTTCTTACTCCCTCTTTATGAATATTTTTGTAATATTTCTAAAGTTCTTCCCATTTGTTTTCATAATACAGAGAACAAAGAGCAACTTTTTTACCATTTTATAATTCTTTTTCAACATTTCAGTGAACAGAATT
This sequence comes from Argiope trifasciata, assembly GCA_026543055.1. Lineage (NCBI taxonomy): Eukaryota > Metazoa > Arthropoda > Arachnida > Araneae > Araneidae > Argiope > Argiope trifasciata. The sequence continues at coordinate 32,727 of JAPMOQ010054457.1, forward strand.
TTTTTTCTTCAAGATTTAAAAAGCTTTTTTTCCCAGCCATATTTTTTTACATGTTGGGAGCACTTACTCTGAAAAGACATTTTCGGAAGTATTTCTTTTTCCGGGGTGCATTTTCTTTTTGTATTTTCGAAATTTTATTAAAAATGCTTAAATTTTTTCCTGTTAGTAATAAAGGTTTTTAGCCCACTTGAAAATTTTATTTTGGAAGGGAAAGATTAGAATCTTTAACAAACAAACATCGTTCTTTTTCTTTTAAATATTTGAAGAAAGCTTTAGATCGATCTGCAGAGATTGACTTTTAAACCCTTTTTTCTTAAGCAACTGACGGCAGCAGGAAATAACAGCAAAAGTCAATACATCTGAGGCTTTTCCTCATAATCCTATGATCCTTCTTTCATAGAAAATTCATTAACAATAATCTATCATGCCATATATACGAATCAAAATATTTTTCTTTTTTCTGAAGATGAAATATAAAGTTATGTTTAATGCCACTGATGATAATTGCGCTTTAAAAACATCGTTTTATTGTATGCATATGGTTTATCTCATAATATATTTGATTTGCATTGAAAATTCAAATATCACAGAAGGGAAAAACTAATATTAATGAATTTCTGATTTTGTAATGTACTTGCAGTAACTGCATAGGTAATGTATTTGCAGTAACTACATATGAAGTGTACTTGCAGTAACTACATATGTGATGTATTTGGAGTAACTGATAAACAGTTTAGGACGTACTATATTTAAGTCATGTCAAAATACAAAGTAAAATCAAAGCTATGCAGACTGCAGGCATCAGTTTCCATGCAAGCTGAATAGCAAAAAATTAACTGGACATCTTGGTTTCAAAATGTAATACTTCGGAATTTATATTAATTTTCTTTTTAAATATATTTGCTTAAAATGTATTGTCATTTTAATTAAAATTACAGTAACGACATTATATTCAGATAAATCTCGTCATTTTAAAATTAAATCATGTTTAAAAAATTAGGTAACTGAATCTTGTAATTTCATTGTATAAGGTCTTAAGATTTTTTAAAAAAATACTTTCTTGTGAATTCAGTTTGTCAGCAATGAATACTTTTTAAAAAGCACCATCCTACAAAATTTAAGGAACTGGCCTTGTTTTTCCTCTCAAAAAATACCGAAGAATCAATCAAGCATATCCAGTTTTAAAGAATACTATAGCTATTTTACTTCACAGCAAAACGCTTTATATTAAACCATGAACGTTTCACGGGAATTCGCGTGGTCAATTTGGTATAAAGTATTTATTTTGAGTTTCAAATTTGCATCATGTTTACCTGATGGAACTTAAAATGTTGGTTTTTCAAGATTGCATAAGGAATAGTTAGGTTGGGAATAGCAATGACTGATTTAATCGTATTGTTGATATGTTCGTTTCAAAATGTTATGATAAAGAATGTTTCATAAGAGTACATCATATCACTAAATAAATCTTTTATGACAAGCTTTTAAATTTCGATCCAGCTTCTTTCAATCTGTGGTCAGTTTGTTACATTATATTTTTATTGTAATATACGCAAATCTGTAAGAATATTTAATTTATGTAATAAGCTCTAAAACGCAGACACATTTTTATCCAAATGACAGCAAAAGTCCTTTCACAAAAAGGTTTATTTCCCAGAAAAAGAAAGTTTACTGACATTTTTTTTTCTGCTAGTGGAGGAAAAAAACTCATTTCAATCTAATAGTTTTGGGCAAGGAGGCAACGCATTAATAAAAATTTCGCCCAGCTGTCTCAGATAGTTTCTGTACGTCTGGAAATTTGATTTTGGATTGAAAATGTCTGGATTTAAATTAAATGGATGCGGAGGAACTTTTGAAAGCAGCGAAGTACATTTCATCACAAAATATTTCCCAGTGACATTAGAAAATGGGATTTTCTATACTTCGCATTATTTTTCAATATTTAGAAATGACGTATAATATATGTCTCGTCGCAAAGTTGTAAGTTAAATTGTTTAGTGCTGTAAGTTAAGTCGTTCAGATCTTTAGATTTCTTTACACTTATTTAAATAAAATTTAGAAAAATGTACTTTTAATTTGTTTGAATATTTTATTTAAACTTCGATTGCGTTAAGGGGATTACTTGAAAATTATTGTAACGAAATTTCAAATGAGAATATTTTCGTTATGTGTCTATACATGGTTATATTTTTTAATCAAACAACATAAAGGAAAAGTTTGTCGACTGTAAATTTTAAGAACACCAAAGCATTCAGAGTGATTATTTTAGGTATAGTAAATCTTTGAGATTTTTAACTATAAATTATTAATAATTTAAATGCTTTGTAAATCAATTTTAAATCTAGATCTTTAAAATTTATATTTCAAATAACTAATTGTTTTGGTTCTACTACAAATCTCAAATCAAATTAAATTGGATTAAATCTATTTAAACAAATTTGAAACAGGATATATTTATCTGTTAAGATAAAGTTTTGCATTTAGATACAAAGTAAACCAAACTTTATGTTAAGATGATTCTGTCACAAGAAATGAACCAAATTTTTATGCGGATTTTATAAACCAAGGATATATTAAATTTAACCAGCATTGAGTTATCATTGAAAAGTCGATACAGCAATATTTCGTCATCGTGTACGATGGAAGAAGCATAAACACTTCAACTATTAATTTTTGACTTCATCCATGTGTTGAACTAAGTTATATTTTTAATGTAATTGTACTTTACGTTTAGTTCATATTTTTTCATTTATTAAGGTTTAATTAGAAATAACACAGATGATTCTCTGACTGTCAAGACCTATGCTCTATTTCGAAGTATTTCAATGGATGAAATTTAAATTTTTAAAACAGAAAAGGAAAAAACATATTGTTGAAATCTGGCTTGTTTCTGGGAGTTTTAACTACTCGAATTCGCCGTTGAAATCTTTGTGTTTCACAGATCACGCAATCCACTCGCTGTGGCTCTAAACCCCGCACTTAAATCTTCTGTGTTTTTTTCGAAATCTGTCAAAGAATTTTATTTCATTTCAAGACTAAATGCAATCAGGATAAAGCGTTACATCATTCCAGGAAGGAGTAAACAAGCTTTTTCAGACAGACGGACATTTTCCTCTTTGAAACGAAATTTTTGATTTTGACCTCTAAATTATTAATTTGGATGCGAGAACATGTTGATGCTATCTCTATGAAAAATGTAAGAAAAACTGCATCATACTCTGTAAAGAAAAGTGAATTTAATATACTGGAATGAATAAATGAATTTAATATTCAAAAGTGAATTTAATATTCAAAAGTGAATTTAATATTCAAACACGTGAAGGTAAAATACATCAGTGGCTATAAAAAATCCAATAAAAACGTTAAAAATAAAGGGGAAAAAATCATAATTTTTTTCTAAATTGAAAAAAAAAATTTTAACTTTTTTATTTATGTAAACTAATACAATTTAGAATTGAATACAAGAATAGCAAATATTCAAACTTTGAGTCGAGAACTCTCCTGAATATTGCATTTCCTTCGATGGTTGGAGAATGTTGTTTCGTTTTTATCGTTCCATTTCCTTAATTCCAAAATAAACAAAGCAATGCTGTAGAGTAAAATTGTTGATCAAAATGTTTTTATAACAATTTTATGTTTAGGGATTTGAGAGACAATTCTTAAATCAACGAAATTTCTTTTAACCATTTTCTGTAATACATATTGGAGATTCGAAAATTGGTATATTGAAAATTATATTACTTGATGACTTCAGTAAGATCTCGACTCATACCCGAAAAAACTGTAAATAGAAAAGTTATAGTTAAAAGTTTTCTTTTATTTGTATATAACAGCTGATATTGCAGTTTTGTGTCTTGTAATCATTCATTTTAAAAATAAATTCAATAAAAATTTTTAAAAATAACTTTAAAATGCGTTAAAAGTGCATTAAAAAGGGTTGCTTAAAATTTAAATTCAAATGAATAATTAAAGGCACTGGTCTCAAAAAAAATCAATTGTTCTAGAATTCCCTTTAAAACTAATTAGAGGTATATATTTCTACATCTTTTATATTGATAATTAATTAAAATACATAATTAATTACTGAAAATATTAAAATCCAAACAGAATACTGATGTGCAAAATCTGAACATCAAAAGTATTTCAAGAAATGAGCTCCATAGCTCAATTTTATAAAGTTAATCAAGTCAGAATTTTAAAATGCATTTTTATTTCTTCAATATATTCAAAAATGGCAATTATTGATTTTATATTGTTCTTGTAGAAAGTTTAATTGATAAGTTTTTGTTCTAAGTTAGAAAGCTGAAACATATAACTACTTTAAAAAAAGAATTATACTTCCAGCCTTTCCCACAAGATTGAACTTGAGCTTACGACATTCTTATCAAGAATTATATCTCCTGAGGGAAATAGAATACTATTGGAAAAAAAACACACAAACATTTGCTTTTGAAACATTTATAAGGAAATGTCTGCATATTTTAATTTGTTTTCTTGATGCAAAAATCTATAGCTATGTTTTATTAGTTAAGCCTATTTATTCCAATGAAGTTTGCTTAAAAATATATCAAATTATCGTCTAGAAACTCCCGAAACATTTCAATATTTAATATTTTTTCTTCATTTAAATTATCTCCTTAAAATAAAACTTTCTTTCTTTCTTTAATATAATTTACTTGTTACGGTTTTAATGCGGAGTATTAAATTTTAAAAGTATACAGTAGCTTTTTTTAAAGCATAATGCGAATTTTTGAATAGATAATAACTAGCCTAAAACATAATAAAATAAAATTAAATTAATTACTGAGAGGATTTTAATGCCATAAAAATATGCAGTTGGTAATTTATAATTAAAAGTTGGCAAAGATAGTGCTAAAAATACAGAGAAGCAAAAACATCTTCCATCTCAAAATTTAATAATGCACCTGACTCTGGTGAGATATTTTACGTTTTTGTAATTAAAAATTTAATATTTCACAGAAAAATAAGAGAATTAAAGTATAATAAGTTTTATTCCTTAGAATTATACTGTAAACAAACTAACACGAATTCTTATTTCATATATTAACCATATGGGGACGTTTTTTTTTCTCTCATCTTTGTGAGAAATTTTATTAACGTATTTCTATCTCTGTTAATTTCAAAGAGACTTAATCTTAAAAAATAATAAAAGAGTCAACCATGATTTGTTTGTGCACCGGAAAAGGTATTATAGAAGTAAGTAAAGTAATAATTAACTTCAGTGATTTTCCAATTCCTACTATTAGTTCAGTCTTTCTCTCTGTTTATATATTTATATATATATATATATATATATATATATATACAACCACAAAAAGCATTAAAATAATTAAAACCCATTTCCTGATTCCACAAAAATTAAATCGAAACTAATTAGGTCGAAATCGAAATTAAAATTTTATTCGGGATAAAACAACGAAAAGTTCCCAAAAATGAAAAGTAATGCAAATAAAACCTATTAATTAAACAAATCTAAATTAATGTAATTAATATAATAATGTAAACGAAACAAAAGCGAAAGTAATTACGAAAACGAAACTAAAAATTTGAATTGAAGCTAAAACTTATTTCGGAATTACTTATTTAGGAATCGAATTTTTTTTATTGATTATGAATTATGAATTCAGTTTTCAACCCATTTCTTATTTTTTGTAAATAGAATTAAATGCGAATATTTTATATAATGAAAAAGTACAAATTTTTTCACATATTCTTTAATATTGAAATTTTTTATAACATATAAAACCAGATCCCAATTTAAATATTCTAGCTAAATATTGATAAATATTATATGCAAGTTCAAGAGGAGTCGTCACTTCTTATTCAAAAAATGTACTTATCTATTTTATTGATAATTGATATTTTCTTGAGGGTTTTCAATTTTTTATGTCTTTCAACTATAAGAAGTTTTATGCTAATATAAGAATAAAGTTCACAGAAAAAATTTTATATGCAAAAAATTGTCGTACCTTTTAATATTCCCGGTAATTTTCAATCATTTTCAGATCAAAAATTCAACCACGCCAAAAAAAAAAAATGCTGCATATCATCAACCGTTTTTCTTCAAATTTCAAACATTAAAAAAATTAATGATCAAATTACCTTTGTGAAACTCAATCTAAGTCGGGGTTAAATGTGTTATTCTAATAGCTGTACTGCCATAAAATAATTATATTTCTCCAGAATAAATATATAAGCAAATTAAAATCTATGTCTAAATAAAACAGCACTTTATTACTCTCTAATGTCCTCATGGAAATCGTAAGAACTCTAAGAATTTAATAGTCTATCATACTGTAAGCATACTTCTTTTTGAATTCTTAGAAATATTTATCCATAAAAATATCATTTTCCTGCAGAGATATGAAAACTATGCATAAATCTAATTTAGAAATTGAATTAAATGAAATCAATGTTATTTTTTAAAAAAATCATTAAATGTTGTTACAGTTAATTTTCGAAAATATTATATATATATCTATAAAAGCCATAAAAGCATTAAAATAATTAAAACCCATTTCATGAAACAACAAGAATTAAATCAAAACAAATTAGGTTGAAATCAAAATTCAAATTTAATTTATTTTTTAATTATTATGCTATTTTGTTAATATATATATATATATATATATATATATATATATTTATAATATTTTAATACGATGAATGGTTGGCAAGTCGAAAATCGCCCCAGAATTAATAAACTCCGGTAAACTTGGGGGTCTGGGGTTTTTGGCCACGAGGAATCGATTGGCGCCGGTTTTGAAGCGCTACGGTCGAGCAGTTCGGAGTTACAGATAGGATATTTTCAAACTTTATTAGTTCGCCATAATGGCTACTTAAATTTTCAAGCGGTAACGCGCTGCATTCTATAGCCAATAGGGCGAACTAATAAAGTTTTATGTTTATGCTGTTATAGGTTTATAATATGTTTCTTATGTATGTATATATTTTTGTTTTTCTAAATAAATTTGTCAAAAATATTGAACTTCAACACACTTCAATCTTTACCTTTACTTTACCTTTGTATAGAATAGTTCCCTTTCCAAACTCTAACTTTGTTTAGAATAGTTTACAATGGTGCACTTTAACCGGTTATCTTTTCACCAATGGTTTCACAAATTTTTTTATGGCATGTATTGTTTTGATAAATCACAAATGAAAATTTAAATCTTCTAGTTAGCTTCGATACTTGTTTTCTCCGAGCGGAGCTCGGTCACCCGCTGATATATATATATAAGAGAGAGAGCAAGATTTACTATTTGGGATTATTAAAAGGTTATTATAAATTTTCAAAAATTAAAATCTTTAGTATTTATTTTTCTATTCTGTGCGAATTAAAGTACATTTATTTCGAAAACGTGTGTTTTTCAAAAATATATTTTTTAAACATTAAATTAAATGAAGTACGCTAGTAATTCATACTACATAAATAAATTGATATTACTTCAAGAACAAAAAAATCATCAAATATTTGTAAAGAACGTAATCGTAGATTATATTTGAAATTAAAATAAGCGAAACTATATCAAGTTGTCATATTTTTATTCCATCCATAAGCTGCTCATGTTGCCATTTTTTAAAAGGGCAACTTATATAAAACAAAGATAAAAAAAGTAGAAATTTGTCTGCTACATTCTCAATATATACGAACGAATTAAACATGGTAATAAATTCCTTTGAAGAATATTTGTTCTTACAAAAACAGGCAAACGGTCTTCGCTTGAAGTCAGTGAGTTTATCATTATTTGTTTCTGTTCTTTTGTAAATTTAAGATGCAAATTCTTCTGAAAGTAACCTCCAAATCGCAGCGCATGATTTATCGCCTCTTCCTTTTTATCTATTTATTTATTTATCATTCTTTAAATGTATTCTTTTCCAATATGACTCGCCGAGAATCGAAACGAAGGGAAGCGAAAACCGATACTTTTCTGATGATTTCTCCCGTTCTTGTCTGGCCTGCCGCAATCTCCATGACCCAGTTCGAAACTTGGCACTTTTCTCTTGAATCGATGTTATCATGAGAACAGGACATTTTTTTTACTGATAATTTTTAAACAAGAATAATACGTTTCATTGTTGCTTCCTCTTAACATCGATTTTCTGTGTAAGATGCAGCTATTTTGTTTTCATTCTTTTTCCGATCGAGAAAGTCTCAAGATCGATTTAGAAGTATGTGGAAGAAATGGAATGTCAAACAGTTACCTAGAAAATATCAAACTAAATAATCCTAAAAAATATTTATTTGTGCAAATACGGAATTTAATTGTATTAAAATTGTTTCACAATTAAATGAAATCCAGCGCCTTCACAACAATAAACCTTCAACTTTTAACTAAAATAACGTTCCAAAATTTTACTAGATTCTGGTTTAAATAGTTAAAATCAGAAAGAATTTCAAAGATGCATCGATTATTAATATGTAGTTAGATATCTATGAGAGTCTCAGTGACCAAATAAATACCACGATATTAATCCACTTAGATATTAGCTATTTTGATTGGCTCATTTTAGTTTTCATTTAAAAAATTTAGTTCTTAAGAAAAAGAAAAGGCATTGTTACTCTTAAAAATCCTATATCTGATGAAAAAAAGTAAAGTTTCAAGCATACAAAAAAAGAAACCCTTTATAATATTTTTTGACAGGCTTTGGCAGTAAAGTGTCAAAACTTACCCTTTAAAAATTTAAGGAAATTTCTTTTCTGAACCTTTTTCTATTAAAAAAAGTTTATATTTCCTTCTGCAACTATGACCAGATTATTAGATAGACAACTAACTATGTTCCTTTGATTTTCAGGAGGGTTTGAATCGAAGTTTTTAAGTTGTACTTTCAACTTGTATGTAAAGTCGACTGCTGTAAATTGATTTACATGATTACGCATTCGAATTTACTAAAATTAAAATCAAACACCATTTAAAGTTCTAACTATTAATTTTATGATTTGTTTTCGTGTGTTTCAAATCAACAAAGTACCAGGATAATCTTTTTAAATCTGTTTGGCTAACCCTCTTATCAGTGACGAGGAAAATTCTGCATTAAAATATAGCTAGTTTATATAAAACAAAAAAGTTATAATTTTTTAATCACTTTTTTAAAAAAATATTTTTACTTTTTCACATAATAGTTACTGAATCCAGTTTTCCTAAAGATGACTTTAATTAAATGTTTTTTACTTAGTTTTAATAATTGTTAAAAAGTAACTTCTTGTTAAAAAGGAAAATAAGATTAATATTTTGGTTTTGTTTTGACTGCTGATTTGAAGTGAAGAGGGCTCCGAAGCTTAAATTGCCTAAGGCCTCATACAAGGCTTAATCCAGGCTTGCATGCAACGGCAAAGACTTTTCAACTAGCTCGAATTCAGTTTACATAAAGCTTATGCTCACTCTGTATGGAGTAAATGATAAGCTAGTCATTTTACATTACTTTTTTATTGTTTTAATCTGCCTGGTGAATTTTAATGAAATTACAGATTGTATTCAGAAAAAGAGGCGGTACTTATTAACTAAAAAAGAGCATGAAAAGTTTATTTTATTATTCAAAGTACTGTTTATTACAAAGTGATATATATAGGATTAGATAAGTTGTGTCAAAGCTAGAAGCATGCTCAGAATGAGAAGTAAACACCTACTTAGCAGAAAGATAAGTTTGAGAAGACTTTTTATCTCTTTTACTTATCAGTAGAGGAAGTGAGAAAATTTTAAATAAACCATGTGGTAGGTGAAAGAACAGGAAAAAATAAAAATTGTTTAGAGCCTGAGCAAATTATTATCAAAGAAAATGGCTAAATTTTATTTCTCTTATATTTCATAAATTAATATGCATTTCAATTTATATCTTACAAAAAAATTTCAGTTTCTTTACAAAATTACTCATGAATTTAAACTAGAATAATTGATTCAACATACAAACAAAGAAATCAATTGATATTCTAATTGATGTACCGTTCTCTGGCTCTTGCTCTTATAATATTTCAGATTCTAGATTTTTTTTAAAAAACGAACATTAACGATCTATCAAATGATACAACTTTTATGCAATTTTCTGAAAAAATCTATGATAGAAAATGAATATAAATACAGATTCTTTAAGAAACTGAATTTCGATTAACTGACACATAAACAGGAAATAAAGCCCAAAATATTGTAGAAAGGAAAAAAAATCTCAAATATTATTACAAAGCAAATGTAAGCAGCAAAATTGAAATGAACTTCTCTCTAATACTAAAAATGAAAGGTAATATTCAAAAAGAATAAAATCACAATGATAAGTGATAAAAGAAGATATTTTTGCCTTCTTAATCATACTTTGGATAATTATCCACGGTTCTCTAAATGAAACTAATGACCATAGCTTACAGTAAAAAATAGCATTTATATTACTGATCATGAAAAAGAACAAAGTTTTACGTGATTAGCAATATAAAGTAACTCTGTTGCATGGCGAATGTTGAAGTTTTTTTCTTCATGCTGTTGTCGGTCTTTCTTGGACACTGGTTCTACTTTTTATGGATGTTTAGAATAATCCAACTATCACTGTTGTGAATTGAGGCCCAAAAATCAGGAAATCAGTACAGTCGAACTCTATAATATTCATCATATGTTTAGTTTATTATTTTACGATAATTTTCTGTATTAACAAAGAACAGTATTTGGAGATCATCTTGAAAGGTTTAAACACTGATTTTTTGACAGCTAAATTATTAATACAAATTGAATAATAATTTAAAATTACACTTGTGAGGACTGATAAGAATGTAATGAAAGTTGAAATTTATGAAAAATTAAGAATATATTTTGCAGAGATTACTTTTGGAATAAAAATTTCAATATTAAATGTATCATAATAAGACACATATTTCTTTGTCACTCAAAATGGGAAAATTTTTAATTAGTTCATTTTTAAATGTAAAATTTAGTAAATGAAATTTATATCTTCCGAAACCAAACCATTTGTATATTCGATAAAACTAAAAATTAAAAAACGAAATTTATATATTTATTCAAAAACAAACCATTTAATTATTTGAAAAAAAGAAAAAGAAAATTTATTTTTTTCCCGAAATAAACCATGGCATTTTATTATTTTCCTCTGTGTATCCTCACATGTGCATACTTATAGAAGGTTTCATGGATCCAGAAACAAAGGAAAGAGGAGCAACTCATCAAATAATTTTGTTTTAAAGAATTAAAAGTGATAGCTCGGTATTAGAGTGGGTGGTTGTTTTGAATTCACTCTAGTTTCGGTTTCTTCATTACCTCTTTGGCTTTCAAGTCTCATGTTAATTTTTACAAAATTTTATTATGCCTGTGTTTTAAAATTTCAAGTATGTTGGATGTATGTTTTACATGTATCATAAACAGCATGCCACATATACTTTGGATATATAAATATTTTTATACAAAAGACTATTTTTGAAAGTAATTTGCTTTTTACACATTTTTTATCGATAAGAAAACAATAAAAATAACGGAGTTTCAAGTACGATTCTGGTAAATCAATAATTAAGAATGTATCATTCGTAACGAAGCTTCAGTTATATCTCTGGAACACTATTTATGAGATCGATTCCACTCCATTAATAATATTTGCTTAGCAACAGTTTAAATCGATGTGTTTGAAATTAGTCCTTGATGGTTTGAAATCAAAAGCTGATGAACAATAAAAAGGGATTTTGAAAGGAAACTCATAAGCTATTGAGCCCTCTCAAAAACGGTGTTTTTTTCCTAAATATTATTTCAAAACATGCTAGAATGCATATGAATAAGTATGCGCTTTGAAAAGAACTTTTTCAATGAGTTCATGAAATATATTCATTATAATTCATAAAAAATGCTTTCAAAGTATACAAAGTCTCAACTTTATGCTTTTATATCAAAAATCAAACCTTACACTTCTCAATGAAGAATGATTCGGAGCTTCTTTCTAAATTGCTCTGATAAACTGCAAAAAATGCAATAGCTTTCGAAGATTCACATTTTCTAGATAAAAAATGACAAAAAATAAATAAACAAACAAATTAATTACTTTATTTTATATCAGAACAATATAAAAAAGTGAAAAAAAGTCCTGAAAAGTACGATTTTTAAATTAATTTATTTTAGTCAAATGAAAATATCGAATTTCAAAATATGGAAAGAGAAAATATATTGATATTAAGTAGAATAATATGCATATAGTGTAATTCAAGCTATATTTAATTTGCATGATTTATATAAAATTTGTCTCTAAAAATAAAATAAATAGTTCACGAGAAAAAAAGTTATTGAAAAGGAAATAAAAAGAACTTTACAACATATTACAGTTAAGAACGAAATACTTCTTGCATACAGCCGACCATCCCGCCACCATTAAACGAAACAGTATCGACAGGATTTGCTGTGGTTGACTGCTAAGAACGGAATACTAGTGTCTAATATAAATATCGATAAAAATATTATAAATATGCATTTTAAATTTAAATTTACTCTGTGATTTCAAAAAATTTTAAGTGTATCTGCTCTTGTTGAGTTTTAAATTAAGAACCACACAGCAACTAGTATTTCATTCTTATGTGGTTCTTAATTTAAAGCTCAACAAGAACAAATGCACTTAAAATTTTTTTGAAATATCAGAGTAAATTTAAATTTAAAATGCATATTTATGATCAGTTAATTCTGTGTACTTTAACTATCGACTTATAAATTTATTTACTTATTTATGAATTCTTAAAGCAAAAAATTTTATTCGAATAAATTTTATAATTTAATATTTATCAATTTGATCAGTTTATTTTTCTCTCAAAACCAGTTTAATATATTTTATTTCTTCAGTTTAGGGATAAGTTTCAATTCTAGAAGAAGCAAAAGAAGCCTATATCGGTTGCAGAGCAAAAATGGACGATATTTGAGATACATTTGATGTCTGTTCATGAATGCAAACTGAAGGAAATCTCTTTCGGTATTATATCAATAAGAAAAATGTTTGGATTCACGAAAGTAACAGTCACGTATCATTTCCTCTACTAAAGAATCTATACTGCTCTTTTTCTTTTTTTTTCTTTCTGATATAATGACGAACATTTTTATAAATCAATGTTTTATAACGAGATTTTTCTGTGCTTAAAAAGCAAATCAGCTTCTTCTTTTCAAAAAGAATCCTTTTACTTCGCTTCGTCGCAATGATGGGTAACTTTCAACAAAAGATTGAACGGCAAAAAAAGTAAAAACCGTTACTTTTTCCTTCAAAGTATACAAATGTTTCTATCCCATGAAAAAAAAAAAAAAAAGAAGAAACAAGCTTTCTTTCTGCTCCACAGTCTTGTCAAACGATATGCCTTTCGTAGAACTATTCTTTCCTTTCAGCAGACGATTCCTTTCCACCTGCACTGCTGGGATCGAGGCTGCTCCATCCGCCCCCCCGCGCCCACCCTCCTCGCGTCTCTTCCTCCACCTATCCCGATCGTTCAGTAGAAGAGCGCTTACACGCTCGTGAATCACACGCTCAAACCCCCGTGTGCGTGAGTGTGCGGGCGCACCCGCCAGTGGTGGTCCACCCCTTCTTTTTGTCATCTTGTATCACTTCATTATCGTTTGCGAGTGCCCTACAGAGTAGTATGTTCCCATCGACTCCGTTCTCAAGCACATTCTTCGACCATGAAAGAATCTCGAGTGGTGTGCGGCTCACCTAAACTTGGGTTTATTTATCGTCTGCAAATTGGATTGCTTTTCGGTATGCTGGATCCCTTATCAGGACTTTTTGAAATATCAATATCGTTTGCTTAAATAATTTATGTGAATCATTTGATTGATATCAATTTCTAAATTTGAATCCAACAGCAAAGATCTGAAGCAAATCAAGCGTTTAAAAGGGTGACCATTTATCCTTTTGAAAACAGAGAAATTGATGATTTTGTTAGGAATTTTGTACCAAGGATATTATCGATATCTAGCCCCATCCCTTTTCGCGTAGTGAATAGTGTTCTATAATATTTAGCCCTCGGATTGAATTAAAGAAATATTCTGCCCAATTGGAGAGCCTTTGGTGATATTTGGAAAAAACAGAAGAGAAAGGTAAAAGAATACGACTTGAGGTCTTTGGATATTAGCATATTCGTCTTATAAATATAATATTCGTATCTTAGATTTCAAGAACTATATTATTAGAATTTGTTTGATCTTGTTAGACGAGATATCTCGTTTTTCTATTACTTCAATTTATACTTAAGAAACGATAAGTATTTCTTGATCTGTCTAGTTCAACTTTTTAAAGTAGAAAACTGAAATACTAGATATATATCATTGTTGAAATCTAATATGCTGTTACTGAAATTTGACTAAATAATTTATTAAAAATCCTAAGGAAATTTCTGATGCATAAATGATATTAGAGTTGATTGATATTAGTATATACATTTATCAAAGTGGCTCAGAACTGTTATGAATGATATTAATATTTGAAAAAATTTAAAACTTGTTGACAGAAAGATGTGTTGAAATTTTTTTACCAAAAACAAACTTAGAGCTTTTTTACTCAAAGTAAAATCTGTTAATACCAGTACAGAAATATACTTAAAAATACTGAAAAGGAACAACGATTCATTTTCACCCGACATAAAGTCATATCGAAAACCTTAGAAATACTTAGCAAGGTATTTAACTTTGAACTAAAGAATTTGTAATACTTGAGCAACGTACATTTTAGAATATTTAGCATTCGTGCTCATCGATATAGTCCATGTATTTATATGGAAGGTAAGCAGGGCCATTATTCATCATAAAAATAACGGAAAATACAGGCTCTGAAAATTATATATATTCAGATCTTACAAGAAAATTATAAGTTTAAGGTATCGTTTCGTACTTCAATTGTATTAGTTTATCTATCGTACAACTCTGCCAAACCTGAAACATCGAGTTAGTTGGTGCCAATTGCAACCTGAAACGTTGAGTTAGTCAGCACCAACTGTAACCTGAAACCTTTGAGTTAGTCAGTATCAATTGCAACCTGAAACGTTGAGTTAGTCAGTACCAATTGCAACCTGAAACTTTTGAGTTAGTCAGTATCAATTGCAACCTGAAACGTTGAGTTTGTCGGTACCATTTGCCAGATCCTCACTCTTTGGTCAGATTAGGGCGGTCATTTCATCCCGCTTTCCAAATGATGCCGTGGTACCGGGGCCCGAGTGGTTCGGCCCAGGACCTTATCGAACTCCAGAAAGAGGACTCGACCCCCCCAGCCGAAGTAAGCAAGCTGCGGAGGGTGCTCACCTACCACGCCAAACGAAGGAAGAAGAAACCCCATCACGTCGGGGGGTTCTGCCTCCATTCGGTGCTCAAGGAACCCCTCTGCCTCGTGAACTCGGTACCCCTCAACTTCGAATTCGGAAGGTAAGACACAAAAATCTGAAATTTATTTATTAGAGGAAATCATTTCTCAACCCTTTGGTATGAATATTGAAATATTAATTGATAATTTCAAAAATGTGAAAATTTTTAATATTTTACATTATTTATTACTTTTTTACTCATTTACTGAAGTTTTTACTATCAGAAATTTTTACATTACTTCGAATCATTTCGAAGTATAGACTTGATAATAAAATTAACATTCTTTTATTAAACTGCTTGATTTGGGAAAAAAATTTAATTTATAAACAACTGAGGAACTTCATTGTATGAACATTTTATTTCGCGATTATAATTCGGAATATGTAAAATACTTTTAAAATTTAAAAAAAATAATAATTTTTTTAAATAAGCATAAGTTTTTTTAATAAGCATAAGGTTTTTTTAGTGATTTTTAAAAACATTTAAGGTTCTTATACTAAGTTAAAGCTTTATTTACAAATTCTAACAAAAGTTTTATGTTTTGTTATTTACTTTTTAAATCCTCATAATACTAACAATTAAATACTTATTTATCAAGATTTCTAAATATTGTTGCAAAATCCCCAATTTATAAAACAAATTTATATTTTCTTATAAGCATTTGAATCAATAAACAAATATCATTTAAAACATTTCCAGCAATTCACTGAATGAATGATATGAATTTTTATTTAGAAACTTTAAATTTTTTTGAAGCAGAGATTCTGAAATTTCTTGCAAATTGTATCATTTTTTTGCGCTAAACTGATTTTAATAAGAAAGAATATTATGTTTCTTGGTGGGGAATTATTAGGGATTGTACGAAGTGCTTGTATTCGAATGCTCAGCATCAACAAGCAAGAAATCTAAATTATTTGTAAGAAAATTTATTTTAAAATTCTGATTCTAAATATTTGAAACTTCAAGAAACAATGATCCTATTCCTTCCTTCCCTTAAAAAATCCAAATTTTTATTCCTACGAACTAGTAGAATTTTTTAAAATTTAGGTGATTTAATAGCATCTCTTATGTTTCCAAAGAAATTAGAAAATTCTAATTCGGCCATTTCTCAAAATTTTGAAAAATAAATTATATTCTTATTATTTCAGAGGTATTCAATTTTAAAATTTTCATTGAGGATGAGTTTTGCTTTTAAATTAATAATATTAGGGAATGTGATTACAAAGGAATCTGTATCTAAATAAAACTACAATACAACCTAATGGCTGAATTTTGTTGAATAAATTGTTATAATGTTTAATTATAAAAGAATTAAAATGGAAATCACATTGTAAAAAAATTTGTATATTCAAAGTAATGATTTACTTTGTAAGATTTAAGAATTCAGGTTCATTTTTGATATTTAATCGTATTTCATTCATATCAAAGAAAGCTTTGAATTAATTTTAATTTTATACAAGAAAATATGAAAAAAGTTCATTTGCTGATGTTTATAAATTTCACAGAAATGAAATACATTTCTCAAATCCATATAATGTCTCTCTTAATTATAAACGAACAGGAAATTTGATTTAAATCTGATTATTTTAAATATTTCATTATTCAAAATTCTTCTAGCTAGAACCTTTTAATAATGGTCCTAAAAAAATGAAAATATTTTATCAATGCAACAAGAAATGATGATAAAAAGAAATTTATTTTAAAGTTGTAGAAATTACAACATTTATAATCTTGATTGAATATTTTTTTGTTTAGAAATATTTTCAATAGAAACATTTCACAGAAAACAATAACTCATAGCCTTTTGAGGTGTTTTTGTATTTCTTATATAATTTTGTTATAAATGTAATTGGTTGAAAAAAAATCATTTTGCTTATGTTTTCATAAACTCTTCATGAAATATTTATTAATTTTTTATGTTGGATTCCGAACAAATCAAATTCAGAATTTTTGGATTTCTTGATAACTTTGATTTTGTTTAAATAGTAATATCAAACAGTATTTTACTGATCTTTGTAAATACTTTTGTTTCTTTTTTTGACTGGCATAAGCCTTGAAAAAATTATTCTTTAATAAAAAGATCAATTATAAGCTTTCATCACGATAAATTAATTCTTTAAAATGGAGTATAAATGTGAAAGCATAAAAAAATAAGCATTCATATGAACTTTTTGTGTGTACCAGCCGATGAAATGCATTGGAAGAATTGAGAAATATATAAAACGTTTTTAAGCGTATAGGTTATACGAGAATATAAAGAAAGCATGTGTAGCAATATTTTTCACCAATGCA
>JAPMOQ010054457.1:50354-69736 GCA_026543055.1 Argiope trifasciata
AAATATATAAAACGTTTTTAAACGTATAGGTTATACGAGAATATAAAGAAAGCATGTGTAGCAATATTTTTCCCCAATATTTTCTAATTGTGATGAAATTTTGAGACAAAAGTCTTCTTTTTTATGAGGAAAAATTATTTCAGAGGTTATAAGCGTTTTAAGTCATTTTGCATAACATTTAATCAACCCATTCTCTATGCACAAAAATTAATTTTTAATATTTTGTATACCCATATTATTAGAATATTGATGTAAAAAAATTTTATACTCATAATGAAAAAGGACATAATCAAGTAGTTATTATTAAGCACGGGATGCAGAAGAAGAAAGCTTCACAGATAACGTAGGAAATTCAAACCAATAAAATAAAATTTAAATCTGTTTAAAAGTGAATTTAATTGACTTAAAAAATGAAAAATGTCCTGAACAGCCTATTTCAGAGACTTATTTTTCATTTTTAGTTTATTCATATATACTTGAAGAATTTACCAATCATATATACTTAAGAATTCACCAACATTCTTTACATTTCAAAACTTGGAAATTAAAAAAAATGCAAGATAAATATTTGTCTCAACTGCTGATATTATTATTTATAATTTGTTTTAGAATTATATAATTCATTTTACAAGATATATTAAAAATTCTTTGAGAAGGCAGTAATAAAAATATTCATTTTCATAAATTCTGGACTTTTGGATTCTCTTTATATTTCCCATGTCTCCTTAAGGTTAGTTTCACTAACATTAGTGGATTGGAAATTATTATTTAAATATAATAATGCTGACATTTTCTGTGTGAAAAATGAACCACATAAAACAGAGTTAAGTGATTTTTATAACAGCAATAAATTTTTAGGCTTTCGTGCTATAACTATTCTCATTTGTTAAAGAATTGTTTTGATATTTTTAACTGCAGATAAGTTGAGATGTTTTTATCGCTCTGCCGTCACCTCATTAGTGGAAATGTAGTTACGAATAGTTAAATGTTTAATGTTGCTCATATCTAGTTAGGGTAATTGATAATTATGGGAATTCTAGGAGTCTAGAATTTTGTAAATGGGCGCTTGTAGAAGATTTTACTTTTAAAATTGTAGATATTTTCTTAGGCAACCATATTTATGACGAAATTGATTGAAAGGTTAATAATAATTCAAAGAAGTCGGAAATTATTTTTATATATTCTTTTCATGTGTAGTTCATTTTATGAAAT
The DNA here is from genome assembly GCA_026543055.1 of Argiope trifasciata. NCBI lineage: Eukaryota > Metazoa > Arthropoda > Arachnida > Araneae > Araneidae > Argiope > Argiope trifasciata. Next base: position 51,567 of record JAPMOQ010054457.1, read on the forward strand.
TTAGCGGACCTAAAATGAAAATTCAAAAATGAAATCAAATCTGCAAGTGAAGTATTTTTATTACATAGTTATTCAATGATTTTTATGCTTAATAAATCTTTCAAAACAAAATTGGAAACAGTTGATAACAGAGTACGAATTTTATTTGGTAATTTTTTCTTCGAATTTCATTGTAGTAACTTATTTTTCTCGTATTTCAAATAGCGGTTATTGAGTCAGAAAGTAAATGTAAGGATGGTCGCTTTAATTATGAATAAAACGTACATTATTTCCAGTTATGATATCAACTTTGTATGAGGGTATTGCATTGATGTATTGAAAATAGAAGTATTGCATCTTAAATATTTTTATAGAACCAAATGCACCAAATTTTTTCACATTTTAACAGAATTGATTATATTTAGAAACTATATTTGCAATAAAATATGAATTTCAAAAAAACCTTTTTTAGAATACAAATTCATAAGTTAGTGATATTTGAAACTAGATAATTCAATGAATATTTTAAATTTGCACATTTTTTCCATTCATAAATATTTATATAAATTTTGCATAGAAAGGTCAAACAAATATAATATAATTATTATCTTTCTGAAAAGACGATTTTCCAACCATTTAAAAAAATTGTCATAGAGAAGCAGGTAGACTGAAAAGTCTGAATAAATTATTAGTTCCTTGAGCAATAATTCATAGACGGAAAATACATAATAATTTTTTTTGAAAAAAATATTTAATATTCTTCGATGAGCTAAAAGAAAAAGAACAATCTGGCCTTTAATCTTATAAATAAACCCATGAAGCTAATGCAAACTTACATCCATATGAATAAATTTAATTTAAATAAATCAGCATAGATAATCTTCAAAAGAAATATTTTGGCTCACTGCGTAACTTAAAACAATCATAAATATTTCAGATTCCGATTCGAAAATAAAATAACCATCGCGACTGAAAAATGCCAGTTGGTTTCAAAAGACGAAAAAAATGGAGAATGAGTTGATCGTTTAGTTAAATTCTTGATTTATGATGGATGGCCGTAAACTCTTCTCGTGCTATTAACTTTCAAAGGACATCGTTTATAGTAAATGGCTGGCACTGAGAGGCTTAAAGATAAAATGACATCATCTTTTGGTTTTGTTTTGTTTTCCAATAGATCATGGAACAAATAATATTTTTTCAGATGAATGTGGTTCTACAACTCTCATAAAAATGCGAATAAATTCCAGGAATAATGTTCTAAATAATGTGGAAAGATGATTTTGCCAAAGAAAATTTTGCTGAATTATTTTGTCTATTCTAAAAACAGCGAGGAACTTTATACTGTATCATAAAAAGACAAGATCTCATATACTTGTAGAAATATATTGTAGAATTATAGAAATACTAGCTATTATCCACGACGCTTGGAAATTTTTATGTATATGTAAAAAAAACTATCAAATGATGATAAATAAAAAAATTAAACCTAACCTAAAAACGATACATTTAAAAGTTTGAGCATATACGAAAAATATATCACATAAAAAACAGTTTAATAACAAAAGCACACAACTAATGAAAAAACAATTTATTTACATTGCACATTAAATTCAAAATAAAACAAAACAGCAAATCAAGTTCGGTTAAATCTTTTTTATTTATGGATCGATATGAAGATGGCTACAACCGTCATATACGTCATTTTTAAACTTTTAATTTAAATGGAAACACAATTGTCAGCAATCCCGGGCGAACTTTCAACCCCAGTTGGTGAAACGCACATGTCTGACTTTTCTACACCAGTTGGGATAATGCAATGTGGATTATAAATTTTTTATTTCCTTTATTCCGTTTCCTTTTAATTTAAAAGTACTTCAGAAAGAATCCTAAAGATCGATTAATTAAAAACCTTTTATTCTAAATACATCGAACACAAACAAAATTAATAGAATCGTCTGGAGTTATCGGTCGAAATTCTTCTAAGCCTGACCTCAACTCTGTTGATGAAAAACCCGAGGCCTTTACTTATCTGTGGAGGGATTTGGCCTCAGCGTTTTGGCGACTGAAGTTAGTTTTTAATGAATAAAAAATGAACCACAGTAAAAAGTAGCCAATGTTCTCTTCTTGACTATAATCTATCTCTGTGCTACATTTCATACAATTTTGTTCAGCCGTTCTTTCGTGATTGAGTAACAAGCATCCATCCAAACTTTCACATTTATATATTGCTATTGATATTCCTAACAACTAATAACGATAATCAGAAAATTCAAACTTACTTTGGGCCTTAAATTAAACCCCCAGATGGAAGATTGGCACTTTTATTAATCATTGTGCGACTCTGTCCACAAGTGACTTCAAGCAAGGAAGAATCCGTGAAATTGAATAAATTCCATGCATTGATTAATGTGGGCTTTTGTCCTATGACCATTTTAAAAGATGATTTCTGATTTAAATTCCTTTTCTGGAAAGATTGTTCAGGAAGAAGAATATTCATTTAATTCAGAGTTTTGGAAAATAATTTATTTAGTTGGTGAGTTTTATTTTGTACAAGCTGGTACCCGGCGCGTTGCTGCCACAAAAAAAATATTAAGTCCAATGAATCAATAATTTGACAATATTTTATCGAAATAGGGTGAACGGTGCGACAGTATATAAAATACGAACAAAAAAATATTCATTTTTATATATTAGATGTGTGGCTTCTTTTAGAATTGTTAAACTTGTTGTTATTTCAGAATGGCAGTGACAGAAACTATTTATTGCATCTCATGATTCGCTTCACATTCTTTCAGAATTCTCAAATTTAATTTTAGAAAATGGGATTAAAATATTTTTTTAAGTAATTAATCATAGGAAATATATTTATAACATAAAAATGCTAACATCATTGAAGAGATAATTTTTTAAAATGAAGATGGTGAAAAATGATTTGTACTGCAATATTTTTGGTGATTACTTCAAAAAAAAAGCTAAAATATAATTAAAATTTAAAAGCCCATTGTTGGTCTCTCCAAAGCTTTCTCTCATAATCTGTAATAATATTGTTACATCTAAGAGTGACTTGCATGACATTTCCGAACTATAACTACAAAATATTAATCCTTAACTTACATTTGTATTTAATTTTAGATAATTGTACAATTCCTATAACCATCCAGCAAGTGTAAACAATAAACTGACAAAATTTCATCGCAATCGGAGGATATGTTTAGGAAGGCATAAGAGTCATGCAGACAAACATTCATTTTTATTTATCACGTGTAAAACCTCATTCGTGATTGTTGAAGGAAGTATTTTTAAATCTTGGTTTCGGAAAAATTCGAATAAACATCCCACACAAAAAGGATGGAGATAATATTGAGCTGACATTAATTTTTAAGTCTTAAAAAAATAAGGTTTAAGGAAATAATGGGGAAAGAATTTACAAAATTAATATTTTTTAAAATCAGCAAATTAACTGTTAGTACAGAAAGCACAAGCCTTTCTTCAGCGTGATCGCTATATTTTCACTTAAGATAACAATAAATATTTGGCGTTACTTCAGAAATATGTGCAAAGGCTCCATTTCTGTGAGAAGAACAACATTATAAAAGACCAAATAAGCTTCACAAAATAAATTATCTCTTTGTAGGAATGAATATTTATTAAGAAGACATTTATACTACTGATAAGAACTGCTGCTTTTCATAAACCAATATTAAGTTTCACCTTCACTACAGTAATATGGAAGCGTTAGAAGGCTGGATGAAGACTCTAATTGTTACAAATCTTGAAACTGCATATTTTTTAAATGTATTTAGAGCCATTTTAAGGATATATATTTTTTATTTTCAAGTTAAATTATACATGAAAAGACATGGTCAACATAAATAAAAGAAAAATATTACACCAGATTTTTATTGCGTTTATTAATTTGTTTCTTAATGGAAAAAGTTGGGTTATTTTTATTAATAAAAGAAATAAAACTTCTCTAATTTGTAAAGCTGTGGCACATGTTCTTTTTCATTTCTATTATCCTTCTTTAAAAAATATTTGTTTTAAGTCTTGTTCTTCTAATCAATTATTATTATTTCAAAAATGAGTTTTCTTTTGTATTTAAGGTGCAGCTTGGAAAATGAAGCAAAATTTCAAAATGTTAGCCACATTTTTAAATAAATATGAAAGATCTTATTTAAATTACCAGCGGGTGACCGAGCTCCGCTCGGAGAAAACAGGTATCGAAGCTAAATCGAAGATTTAAATTTTCAATTGTGATTTATGAAAACAATACATGCCATAAGAAAATTTGTGAAACCATTGGTGAAAAGATAACCGGTTAAAGTGCACCATTGTAAACTATTCTAAACAAAGTTAGAGTTTGGAAAGGGAACTATTCCATACAAAGGTAAAGTAAAGGTAAAGATTGAAGTGTGTTGAAGTTCAATATTTTTGACAAATTTATTTAGAAAAACCAAACATATATACATACATAAGAAACATATTATAAACCTATAACAGCATAAACATAAAACTTTATTAGTTCGCCATATTGGCTATAGATGGCTGCACGTTACCGCTTGAAAATTTAAGTAGCCATTATGGCGAACTAATAAAGTTTGAAAATATCCTATCTGTAACTCCGAACTGCTCGACCGTAGCGCTTCAAAACAGGCGCCAATCGATTCCTCGTGGCCAAAAACCCCAGACCCCCAAGTTTACCGGAGTTTATTAATTCTGGGGCGATTTTTGACTTGGCAACCATTCCTCGTATTATAGTATTAGATATAATATATTTGGTCAAATTACGCTCCCTTTCGATAAAAAAGAATACTTAAATTCTTTAAAAAAATCATCTTTATTTCATCATAAAAGATTACAAAATTTTAAATTATCTTAAAGATAATATTGATATCTCTTACGCATTATAATCTTTCAAAAATTCTTTCAAGTAATTCTAAGGTTTTTGGATAAGTGTTCATTAAATTAGTTTTCAAAATATCCTTTATGGTTTTCTTTTCAGAAAGTAATAATCTTGCAATTCAGTGATTTTACCAATCACATTGGAGTACAAGTTTACAAGACGTAAATCATTCTACTTTAGTTTATGTATTTTTAAGTATTTTCATCAAACCTTTTATAAGGTTTAAGAATTTATACTTTTGTTACAAAGAAAATTTCTTTTTTTCTTTCTTTAACACTTTTTAAATAAAAATATTGAAATATGCGTGTAAACAATATTATTCGAAATGCTATATAGGCAGATATTTTTATTTTTATTTCTTTTCAACGTTTTATTCATTGTATCAGGTATAATAAAGCCAAGTCCTTATAATATTTTCTTATTCATTCTTAATAGATTTGGAAATATTGTAAACTTCCTATAGATTTTAACTTACAATATGTTCCTTTTGCTTTTCTTCGTTAAATAGAAAAAAATTGTCACTGGTTAAATAATCGAAAATTATTTCTTTAAGCTTTTAATATTTTTACGCATGATTATTATAAAATAATATTCTTGACAGTTCAGAGTTTAATTTATATACTTAACTGTTATTGCTTTCTTTCTTTGTGCAGGATAATAATTAATTTTTTAAACCACCGGGCAAAAACTATTTTACAAATGGACCGTTACGCAGACTCAAAATTTATTTTTTGAAGAACTATTCGAACTTGAACAATTCTTATTTATGTAATTCCTTTAATAAATAACTCACCTTCTAACGTGTAACGCAAAACTAACCTTTCTCTTAAGTCTTGTTTAATTTATGCTTATCATACGAAAAATTACAGTTACAGTTATTGACCTCGCGTGTTGGCTCTTTACCAACTCAGATAAACATTTTTGGGGAAACTTGGAGAATAAACATTTCCAACAAAGTAAGAAAGACATGAAAGGGAATTTTTGGTTCATCTTGACTAAACCATTCATTTCGTGCCAAAACAAAAGTTTTGATGGCTTTCCATGCTGATATAAATGTATGCAAAAGCATATAGATGTAAAAAAGAGTTGGGAATTTTTTGTATAGAAATAAAAAGTCTTTGGAACAATAAAAATTAATACTAAAACGAGAGTTTGTGAATTTCATTTCAATGTATTATAAAATATAAACAAATATAATAAACTCTTAGGTCTTCTTCACCCAACATTTTCAACCCTTTTAGAAATATATAAATATTCTCATTTCCAATTTCAAAAATAAAAATAATGATAAACAGGCAATTTATTTTCTACTTGAGTACTGGGTTGCTGAAAATGTTTAATGAGCCAGGAAGTAAAATTATTCCGAATTTCTTGAAAAAGTGCAGAATTGTTGGCAAGTTTGCTTATTATTAAAATGTAGCTATTTATCATCTTCCTCACTGCCATAAAAAAGTGCAAAAAATTTTTGAATAAAAAAATTGAAAATATCATTCTGCGATTAAAAAAACTAGAGTTTGCAAATATATAAAATAAAATATTTTAATATGAAAAATTATGTGATTAGTTTAAAGTGTTTAAAATAATTCAGTTATAATATTTCTATTGCAAACTAATAAATTTTTTTCTTGCAGGTATTCTTAACATAATTTTCTACAATAGATCATTTATCAACCTTTTAAAGTAACAATTTTGTTATAACATTTGAATGGATGTATTAGAAATTGCTTAATCTATTAACCAAATGTAACATGATAAATCATCATGCCTGAAAGACATCTCTAACGTATAAAATGTCTTATATCATTATGGAATTTTTTTAATAATACGTGTCTATCACTATATTTTACACCTTTCTTATCCATCAAAACCTACCATGGCTACTTCAAATATGCTCAATTTAAATTCAAAAACACATGTCCCATTTAAAAAATAAAATAGACGATGTACATCTACCATTTGCATTTGAATATTTTTCATTTCACAGCATAATTTGAATGTTGTGTATTTTTCAAAATATTGGTATTTGATGGTAGAAACTATTTGAAAAATAATGGAAAAATTTAAGAAGGGGATTAGTAGCTAAGAGCGTCTTTCTTTAATGCCAAAATCATGTAGATTAATCGAAAGACTTTAGATTGATGTATATCTCAATTATGGAACAGTACACGTAACCAGGAATTGCACATTTTATTATTTTATTGGTTAATGGATAGAATCAGGATTCTGTTTGTTTAAGTCACATTGTTTCAAAAAATATCATTCCACCACTAATTGCTTCAATCTGTTTATTAGACTGGAAATAATTAATTCATATTTTTCCTAAAAATGTCATACAATATTTTGAAAATATGTAAAAAGTGATTTTCATTTATTACTTTAGGTGTAACAACTTTGTCTTGGGGAAAAAAAGTTTCTGTTTCTAAAACGAGTTTAAGAAAAAAGAATTCCTTGGTTAAGAGTTTAAGGCATTCATTAATGCAGCTATTCGGGATTAAATATAGAAGTATAGAAGTTGAAATATTTAAACCTCATGAGTTTTATGAAAATTTAAACAATGATGTTCATTTTTTTTGTAAGTGGCAATGCTTATAATTACAAAACAAATATATTTGTTCTTAACATTTTGAATTTGTTTCAAAATATCCATTCAACAAAATTTCAAAAAAAAAAGCATTAAAATATGTGAATGATGTTTGGCTTAAAATGTGTTGATAATTGATGGTGGAAGAATTTCTTAAAAATAATTTTCTCTTTTCTCTAGTTAATTACATACTGTTTTGCCAGAATAAAATAAAATAAAATGACTATAAAATCAGAAAATGTTTCCTTGTTTATTATTTCCAATTCGCAATAAATTCTATGCACTTGTGAAAATGTTTAAAATACATTTTACGCAATTTAAAAATTCTTTAATTTGGCATAGAATTTTTAATTACGGTTATATAGAGCTGATATTTAAAGACATTTTTTTTTGCATTATGTCATTATTTTGACAAATAAAATATTCACATTATCATCTTGAAATAGCTTTTGTATAATCAATTTTAAATACTTATCATATTTAACAAATTTAAGATCTAATACTAAAATTACTCAAAGATATATTGCTTTATTATGAGCAATACAGGAACTAAGATATTCTACTTAAATGGGAAGCATGAATATATATGAAACCTGATAAACACAGGAAACACAGACACAAATCCTGTATGATTCCAATGGTTTTCCGATTTCAGCATTTTATGGAAGTAAATTTATTTCAAATGTATAAATAGTATTATATATACTTTAAATGTTGTTTTATTAAATAATTTACTTATAATCAGATCTTTTTATTTTCTGATACTCTCCAGCAATTTCTTTAACTAAAAAATGTTTATAAAGTAAATTAATCTAATATTTATACCTAATTGTGATCTCTTATACAAAAAAATGTACAATAAACAAATTTTAATTTATAATTTATAATAAAAGGTATTATTACATAAGAAAATAATTCCTATGTTTAAATCAATCTTCTTAAAATAAGATTGTGAAAAATCATATTCCAATTTAAATAATTATTTAAATCCTACTTATATTTAATTTTCTTTTCAAATCAGTGGTGGCTGAAAAAAGGCACAAAAAATATCGTTTTGTCCAAATATATATCTGAAAGATCTATTAATTAACATCTTTTGATTTTAAATACATTAAACACTAAGAAAATAAATATAATAATTTGAAACAATTGGACGAAATTATGCTAAGTCTAACCTCACAACTGTTAGGGGAAAAATTGGAGCCTCATTCATCTTTGGCTGGATTTTCCCTCAGATTTCTGACTTTAGTTTTTAATGAATAAAAAATTTACCACTCAATGAGCCGTAATGAATAGTTGCATGTGTCCAGTACCAGACTGTAGTCTATCCTTGAGCTAAATTTTATCCAATTCCGTTCAGCCATTCTGGCGCGATTGGCGCACAAATATTGATCCATCCATTAAAACTTTCACATTTATAATAGTAGTGTATATAAATAAATAAATGAAGCATCAGGAGATGGTTTCAAATCTTACCTCTGAAATGGTTAAGTACATAAATATTCTAGTGAGAACTCTAGAAAGAGAGCGTAGTTTTTCCCGTTCATCCCTGTTCGTTCATAGTTGTTCTCCCTCTGTTCCATCTGTGAGATGTGTGATTGTGCCCTCCTGTAAGATAGGGTTGTGCAAAGGGCGAGTGATGCGTGAGTGGCGAATTAGCACTCTTGGTCCCAGTTGGCGCTACTAAAACAAGAGAATACTCTATCGACTTAAATCGTTGTCTTCGAAACAGCGGGTTTGTCTATGGCAAGTGCCATAAGAAACAATAACAGGATTTTAAATAAAAGTGCAAAATAGTAAACTGGCTTGTAACGTTGAAACAAAAATCCATGGCAATTGAGATGCATTATGTATGGGAAAAAAGAATGACACAAAAAACCCATAGTAACTAAATTCGACAGTTAAATGTGACCTCTTTTATTGCTCACTTCTTTTTTTTTAATTGAAGCATTTATAAAATCTCCATGCACCACACAATATCACACGGGGTTTACAGAAGTAAGTATTTATAACTAAAGAAAATAAGAAAATTTAGCAGTTATGAAGAATTAATATAACAATAAAATAAAATAAGGAAATATACGTTAAGAATAAGAAAATTTAACAGGTGTCAATAGCAAATTGACAAAATTTTCAAGAGCACGTCTGGTGCAAAGGAGTTGCTGAAACTCTGGAGGCCACTTTATATTAATGGCTTGGAAAGCCAGTCTTAGGTTCTGTCTTGTTCCGGCAAACTTGGAACATAGAACATTCCGGCAAATTTGGAAACATTCTTTGCATCTATGTGATATAGATATCAAGCAAAAGCAATAAAAACACCCTGAGAATACCGTAAGGAGTTTTCGAAATTTTCATCTCTAGCCTCTAGATTCTTATGTCGAATATGGAATTTCTCGATGGTTTTCGTTAGTCTTAATCCCTCACAAATCCTTTTCATCAGGTTTTCCTCCATCAAATTACAATTAATGTCCCTCAATGCAGATACCCTTTTCTGGGCGATACACGAAATCGTTCGTTACCCGACAAATAACATAGATTTCTATAGGTGAAATATTATATCGCTATTGATAGATTGGCAATGAGGGAGTTTGTGCTTTTGCATTAAATAATTAATTTTAGGGAAACAAAGTAGATAAGCCTTTTAATGTATAATTTTCATTACTATATCAGTGCTTCTATACCGCTGTGATTCTAGAAGTAGACTTTTAAATACATGCAAACATTTCTTTAATCTTTGAAATTGTAATGTTTCAGGAATTGAATTGCAAAGTATCTGCAATTTATTTACAGTACCCAAGTAAACAATATATAAACTTCATAGAAAATTATCACAGTAAAATAAACAAAATGAGAGTTTTGCACCTCGTAGAGCCTCCATTTATATTCTCAAATTTTAAAATATTGTAGACCAATACATTTATTTAAAAATAAATTTAATAAACATTTTAAGAAGAATCAGAAGACAATTTTTTTTAAAAAAATGCTGTACAAAACGATACAAATATCCAAAAGGAAAAGCTTCTCTAATTGCCAATTTTTAATCTTCAGTATAATTGCTTCAAGAGAAATTAGCTAACGATTGTTTTAAACGTTCTAATTTGAAATTCATTTCAATTTTCAACAGTCTTCTATGTATCTAAAATTAGATAATATCCATATAGCTTAATTGCATTCACTGATACTGATCATCAAATTAACAACACCGATTAAATCTAAGTAACTTCAGATACCAAACGTTACTGTAACAGACAAGAAAATGCACGCCACTGCTTAGCATCGGTCTCCTAAATTCTGATATCACTATTCCTCGTTTATAGAATCGAATCGCATTCGTATTATTCTCATCCTAATTCAAAACTGGAAAGCGTGACATAAAATTTAATAGCAGTATTGATTATGGCTTTCGAATTAGTCGCAGTGATTGTATCTAAAGAGTACACAAGCTTAAAAGTCATGAAAATCATTTTTATTGCACGGAGATTCTTTCAAAAGGCATTTGAATTTAATGTACATGGTGAGCAAGATTTGATTTTTATTGCATAATCTCCGATGCGAAAATAAATCGTAAAAAGAAGATCGCCTTAAAAGAGCGCACTTCCGATAACACGTCGTTAGGAGCGGCGCGCAGATAATCGGTTTGGGATAATTACTTCTGCCATGGACTGGCGGAGAATTCCTTCCTAATCAAACGCAATATTCACCTCAGTTGCTTCCAAGCATTAAAGTGCCATTTATTCCGCCAGTGCATATGGATAACCATTTTTATTAGTTCGGATTCTGGGGCATATTATGTGATTCGCGAAAGAATATTATCAGTAATAAATATGAAACAAAAATGAATATCGAAGATTTATGCATTTCTTCCGGAATATGATACATTTATATGATAGTTATAGAAATATCCATGTTAACTTCTTTTCGATCATATTGTTACGGATTTCCTAGGGTCTCAGTATCCTGGTTGGTAGAGTCAGTCAGTCTCACAACCAAAAAGCAGTGAGTTCTGTCCTCGTCTCGACCAAAGACCGCCGTGTTGGCTAATGGCAGTTGGGGCACGTTTAGTATGCAAAGTCCTCCAAGTTATCACCTCTGGGGGTACTGAGTCGGTCTATGATTTGGATCTAAATTCTGAGTTGCAGATGGATGAATAAGTTCGACAGCGGCCTAAAAGGGTTGTGTCGTGTGTGTTCACTTCAACGGTGCTCGTTCACAACGAAAGGCGCATACTTCTGCTACAATTCTAAAGAGCTCCGCTCATTCGGGCTTGGTATGACTATGTGGCATTTGAGCCACCACCACCACGGACTTCCTGTCTTTCGGGTATTATCCATTTTGTCGCCAAACTTTCGGATCTCGGATGTGAAACCCGGGCACCATTCAATGCAGTTGACTGTAAATCAGTCTTTCTCACGATGACATTATTAGTGCGGGGAAAACAAAATTACGGATTCGTAACAATATTTTGATGTCAAGGAAGTATAAAAACTGAACAATGGGATTTCATGGAATTATTGTCTTGTTTAAATGGTTATGAGGATCACAACAACATTCCAACGGTTCCAAATATTTAGTATACTAAATGTTTAGGTTCCAAACATTTACTGTACTAATATTGTTTGGAACCGTTGGAATGCTGTTGTGATCCTCATAATCATTTGAACAAAACAATAACCACTTGAGAACTTTAAAAAAATTAAAGTACTCATACCCTCTGAAATTTCACCAATGCATTGAATTTCGAAATTTCATAAACTGTTCTAAAAATTGAGAATACAAAATCACTCATAAAAAGGATAACTGATTTAAAAAAACTTAACTTAATTACTTAAAGAAGGCAACAGTATTCCAACGGTTTCAAACATTTAGTATACTATAGTAAATTTTGTGCGTAATTACAGCAAATTTGTGTATAATTAAGTAGTATCTATTCATTTTGAAATAACGTGTATATATATTTAAGTTATTTAATACATTTGAAAAGGGAATTTTCCTTTGCATGTAAGAATTTGTCTGGTTTTCACAAATTTTGCACCATTTCTAAAAATGAATAAGCATTAAATTCAAATGAGTGTCTTCTAATTCTAAAAGAGATATTTAAAACGTTATTAATACTAGCCAGATTTTAACACACGGTTTCAGTTGGAGTTTAGGAACTTCCGAAATCACATGTATGATTAAATTTATAAGTATAAAAAACCTTGATTTTATATATTCTTGTGTTTTATTTTCATTATTATATTTCTTATAAATAATTTTCAGAAGATTATTTCTTATAAATCTTCAAGTATTAATCTATGAAAAATCGAGTTATTTATGTGTCACTTTATTGATTCATTTTGAAAGAGAAAAAAAAAATGAAAAATAAGAACGAATTTGTTGTGCAAAATCTTTTTAAAAAATCAATATGCTAACCAACGCGAGAATCTTCAACTAAAAATCATGTTATTGAAATAACTGAGCAACTGCGTGTGTCGTAGAAATTCCATTTAGAAATGGCACCTTCAAAAGAGTTTAGCCAAAGATTCGAATAGAAATAATCCATTTATATATCTAGACAATTGAAATGTCATTGATATAATATTTCGATTTTCTCTCTTTGAGAGAGATAAAAGGCAAAGGACGTCCTAAGAGATAAAGGGCAAAAAAAAAAATATATATATTTGAATTATTTTTAAAAAACTAAAGTGCTCATAACCTCTGAAAATTTCAGCAATACATTTAATTTCGAAATTTCATAAACTGTTCTAAAAATCGAAAATAGAAATTCATTCATAAAAAGAATAACTAGTAGGAAATTCTTAATCTGTAATTCTAATGAATATTTAAAATAAAGCTATGATAGTGCGCAATTCGAAATCTTTTAATTTTATTTTCCTTTAATTTTGGAAGTTGTTGTTCCACTATACTTATCTGAAATAAAGATTTCATTAGAAGCATAACAAATGAATGTGCAACACAATACGGAGTCTTTCATAAACTTTTGATGGAAGTAAATTTTCTAAAGGAAATTTGTAGTTGTAACAATAATTATCTATATATGGAAAATTTAAGATAAAGTACATTGATTGAAATGAATAATGAGAAAATAGTTTGAAGAATAACATTTTTTTGCCTGTGAGCTTTGAAAAACATAGTTTGTATCTTGATTTTTCTTCTGAATCGGAGAAGCAATATTATAATAAATCATTAATAAAAATGCCAATATCAATACTTTATTTTATTGTCATTTGAGTTCATAATGTTGTTGGGGTTTGAGGTGTTTTGTAGCCTCAAAATGCATTGGCAACAAATTGACGATTTATCGGATTTGAGGCATCCATTTTCTTTACTTTTAGGGTTATTAGAAAATAATGCAGAAGATTGTCACATTTGTCGATTTATCGGCAACTTAATTTACAGCTTGATTTCCAAATCCTTTATAAACATAATTCTTATGAATTATCTTAAGCAATTTAAGTCGTTGACCTATTTAAACCTGTTTGAAGCAATCACGAAACTATCAGATTATTCATGCGTTAATATTTAAAATTCTCGTGATTGTTTCAAACCTTAATTGATTAAGATAAATAATAAATAAAAATAAATAATAATAAATTAAGATAAATGTTCTCGCATGATAACTTTAAGTTTTGCTATCATAGATTTCACTTTTATTTTAAATATTTTCATTTCTATTTATTTTGATTCTTAGATTTGTGTGCCTTATTTGAGTTTTCTGATTATCATTGCATGCACGTCGCAATGAAAAGAAAACAACTCCCGATTTATCACAGCAAAATAAACCACACTTTTTATTTGGCTATCTATTTTTGAAATCTTCTCCCAATTTCCATCGCCTTAACTTTCATTTCAGCGACGCATAACTTTCGAGCCTCGTTTGCGGCCATCATTGTAAGCCCTCACTTTCCTTTTCAAACCCCGCGCTCGAGCGTTCCTTAAAGCAAACCTTAAGACGGCGCGTTTTTCACCAACTTGTCATCAGTTATTGATTCCGAACAAATTAATTCCCCGCACGGCTGCGCGTGAAAAAGGGAGGCTTATTAGCAGAGATGTCTTCCTGATAATTAAGATCAGAAAACGGCTTTCAAGCGCTAATGAAATTTCGAAACTTTCACGCCGCATTGACTTCAGATCTCTTTTCCCGCACCGCCAAAAATGAGCCAAAAATTTACTATCCTCAAGATTAAGGGACGATGGCTTGTTTGGAATAAAATTATAGATTAAACCGCTAATGGATGGAGTTAAGGCACATGCCCTCCGGGTTAAACGGATGTAAATCTATATAGATAAAAACGAATGTTTGTCTGTGTATTTCTCATGCGCTGCCGCACCGCTCCTCCGATTCCGATGAAACTTCATCCACATATTGCTGGCATTTACGGGATGGTTGTAAGAATAGAGCAATGATTTCATCTATATAAATAAAAACGAATGTTTGATAAATCACATTGCTTGAAATGAATAATCAGAAAATAGTGTGAAGTATAACTTTTTTTCCCCTGAGAGCTTTGAAAAACATAGTTCGTATTTCTTTATTTCTACAGAATCGGAAGAGCAACATTATAATAAATCATGCATAAAAACACCAATATCAATAATCTATATTACTATAATATGAGAACATAATGTTGTTTTGTTTTAATATTTTTTGAAATCTCAAAATGCGTAGGCAACAAGTTGACGATTTACCGCTTTTGAGGCATCCATTTTTCACTTTTATCTGTCGTGACGCTCATCCGATTGCGATGAAGCTTTGAATACTTATTACTTGCATTTATTTGTTTCTGCTGAAGATGGAAAAACAAAACAAAAATATTGCCAACCCTAAAGTCGTGACTAATAAAGTTTTAAAAAATAGAATTAATACTATTTCCGCTTCTCCTTTATTTATCATTTATTTTCATTCAATGTATACGCTTGCGATACAAAAATAAATATTATTCTTCTAATCATCCCTAATGAAACAAGACAGTTATTTCAAATTCCAAACTATATTTCCAACATTATTTCTACTGCGGCAGCAACGCGCCGGGTACAAAGCGATATTCTTGTCTGTAAAAATAACCAAGAAAAACATTAGTATTAAAATTTTTAAATTCCTTATTTAATATCGTAGCGTTTTTTAAAGCTTACGATTCAACTGCTTCAAATTACTTGTATCTACATAAAATTATTATTATTATTGTTATTATTGCATCTGTGTACAATTTATAAATTTCAAACACACAAAACGTCAAGTAAGAATCTCTCATTTCGTGTTTTGCGCTAAAGCCTATATTTGTAACGTGTTTTTAAACGTAATTATTTTGTGAAGTTTTTTGAATGAATATTACGTATTGTTTCAACGCTTAGTGCAGAATTAAAATAGCTCATTTCGGACATTTTGCCTAAGGTAATATCTAAATATTTATTTAATTCCGGATTAACAGATGCATAAGTGCATAAAAGTCAGGTTTTGTTGAGTACTATGAGTCTATAAAAAATAGATTATGAACGGAGCATTTCCGATTGTGGGGCGTGCAAGTTTGGGAAAATATGCCTCCGCGGCTGTCGTTTTTATCATCTGAATATGGATTAAAATGGATTTAATTCTTTAATTTTATCTGTCTCGACAATTTCTAATACATCGGAAAAAAATTAGAGGTAAAATGATTCGATTTTAGAGATTTTGTAATAGTGCTTTGCCCAAATTATCGGATGAACGATAATAATATCTCCATTCTTAATTAACTAAATGATTTATAATATGTAGCAAAAGAGCTCGATTCATACAGTGATATTTTCTCATAAAACAGAAATCAGCAAGATACGGATGTACCAGTCGATGACAAAAACAAAAATTTGCTTGGTTCGGGATAAACGTCCTGTTATGTGGTATGATATAGTGTGACACAAGGTCCAATTTAGGACTAGCTCCGCCATTCACAGAGATTTTTAAACAATTCTGGTATGAAAATGTGTAAATAAAAAAATAATTCATTGTAAAACTTCCAAAGTTAAGATCCAAGATTTATGACGATTGGCACAAAAAAAAAAAATTCAAATACTATGAAGAAAACTGATTACTTTTTTAAAAGCCAAAAAGGTTTAAGAGTGGTTTCTCACCCACCAAGTGCTGTGGATTTAAAATAAGCCAATAAAAATTAGTTGAATGATCAGGAATAAAATTGGGGCATTCAGTAAGAATATGAGAAATAGAATTGAAAACACCACATAATTTTGTGATAATGGTGAGTCTTTAATTCGAGACTCGATATCACCAATTTTCTGCTCTGGTATGAAGTCAATTTTTGTCTTCTGATAATCCTGTAGAAATAGGCAAACAGCAGGATTACTATTCGGATATTAGACCTCATCAATTTGTCACAACTGAATTAAAATTAATTCTATTAAAAACTGGCCTCTTGAAGTTTGAATTCAAAGCCTATATAAGAAAAAATTAGTAAGTTTGATAATCCGATATAGTTGTTGTAATATTTAAAATCCGTTTCTATTTTCTAGTACCACATAAAAGTAAAGCATCGCGGTTTTGCTAATTACTGATTAATATACCAGGATGTTCAAACTTTGACTAGAGATCTGTTTAAATATAAATCATTTTTAACGAAAGGCAAATATCCAACTCCGGTGAAATAAGTTAACCCAACAATTTATTTGCATATTTAAAGTGTGATGAGCCACTAATTCGGTGGGAAATGTTTAGCCCGGGGTTGTGGCCTTAAATGGATTTAAACATTTCCGCCGGTGGAACGACGAACGTTTCAATAGTCTTGGGATTAGTACTCGCTAAAAGATACTCGCTAATCATTTATTCAGGCGGCTACGCTCTAATGCTCCCGAACTTCTTGAAATGTTGGATAATATTTAACTTTGAATACGGAATTAGATTCGAATGTTGAAGTTCGAAAAATGAAAACAATTCGTATTATCAGGATTAAGCGAATGTAAAAAGTCCGGCAGAGACTACATGCATATATATCTTTCTAAATAAGTTACAATATAAAGTTAAAAACATTTGCATATATTGTACATATTTTCAATACATTTGAAATGCAATAAATCAATTACAAATGTTAATTAATGTCTAGACATAACATTTTTGTAAAATGTCTAAAGTGGATTGTATTTGTAATTTTTTTTTAATTATCATAATATAGTTTGATTTTTTTAAACTTCTACCTAGATTGTATGCAGAATTAAAATTCAAAATGCATGATAA
Organism: Argiope trifasciata; assembly: GCA_026543055.1. Lineage (NCBI taxonomy): Eukaryota > Metazoa > Arthropoda > Arachnida > Araneae > Araneidae > Argiope > Argiope trifasciata. The sequence goes on from JAPMOQ010054457.1 coordinate 69,249, forward strand.
CAATGTGCTGGATAAATAACTTGAATATTGCAGAATTCTAATTTTCATATTGAGATATTATTTAGTGCTTAGCAATTCTAAAAAAGCATTTCATATTATTGTATTATTATTTTCTGATACTCTAACTTTGAATAAGCATGTATATATTACATCTCTTACAGAAATTTCAAAGGAACATACATAAAAAATACTTTTTTTTTCCTTCTAAGTTTTTTTCTCTCCTCAGAATTTCTTTTTCATTAAGAAAAAGTTTTAGTTGAAATCAACAGACCTATTTCAAATTGCATAAGCATATAGATTTGCAATTATTAAAGAAATGTAGAGTGCTTCTTAATTAAATGATTGTCCACGTTGAGTTTTCATGCGTCTATGTGTGTTTTAAATTTTTCAGTTTTTATTTATAAAGCATAACATCATTGATTTTTCCAATGAACAAATTGTAGAGCCCAAGACTGTGACGCACATTAATATAAATAAATTACGCACCC
>JAPMOQ010054457.1:94374-110681 GCA_026543055.1 Argiope trifasciata
AGATGGTTATAGACATAGTGAAATTATGTAATCTACATAAATAAAAATGAACGTTTATCTGTATGTCTCTTATGAGTTACCGTACCGCTCATCCGATTCTGTCGAGTTCTATGTTGAGGGCTTACGAGTCGGATATTTAAGAAATTTATTTGTGTCTGCTGAAGATGGAAAAACATTTTTTTTAAATTGTTGCTATTCGAAATCTTTTGAATCAAAAAGTTAAATGTATTATTTTCACTTCTTCTTTATATATCCTAAAATTTCAAAGAATGAATTCATTTCCTTTGTGAAAAATATTATTCTATCATTTCTAAATAAACAAGACAATTATTTTAAATAGCGAACGATATTTTAAAAAATGATTTCTTCTACAGCAGCAACTCCCCAAGTACCAGCTAGTATATCATAAAACATTATATCATAAAGTGAAGTATGACAAAAAGAAAAAAAATCAACTCTAAATTTATTTCATCTTAAATTTTCAAAAGATGTGTCTTAGTTCTTGATATAATTTCTAGTGGAACATAAAAGTTGTTTATTTTCTTTAGAAGTTCAGTTCAAACGTAAACATGAGTATGAGGAGGCAAAGGAATCTTTCTTTTGTTTCGCTTTTTGTTTCTCGCTAAATCCTGAAGTCAATATTGGATTTTATAAGTGTACCATTTTCTTCTTTCGCGATGCTTAAGTAGAAAACCGTTAAACGGTTTTTCCGTTTTTTTTTCTTTTGTCCTCGAGCATTTACTTAAGATCTCGAGTTTCGAAAAACGTGAAACCGAATCATTCCCAGGGGTGGCCGAGAAGTTCGGATGCTTCATCCCTTTTATTCTTTCTTCATAAACTCTTTCTGTCTCTCTCTTTTTTCTTTTTCTTTTTTAATCGTGTCGCCAATTCTTGGAGAGAAATTTTAAAAACAGAAGAAGAATTTCTTCCTTGTTGATAGAAGTTTATTTTTTACGAGAGAAGACCATGAAAAAGCAATAGTTTTTGCTCTCCTAAAATGGCTTCGCTCATTAAAAATATATAGCCTCTTTAATCAGCTTTATAGAGAGAGTTCATTTATAAAGACATAAGCTGGGCGCATATAGAAATATTGTTTGATTGTTAAACTGCTAATTTTATACGACGAAAAATTCGCATTAAATGTGATTTCAAATTATGAAAACATTGTCTGTCTATTTAATTATATCTGTTCTGAAGATTGTTCGCTTTTTTACTATGTGCCTTTTTCATTTTCATGTCTGTTGTTTTTTCTTGTAAAATAATAAAAAAGCGTAAGGAATAAGAATGCCCGTAAAAATAAGAATTGCTCTAAAGAATAAAAATTAAATATTTTTGTTCAGAAAATAAATATTTTTTTTTTTTTTTTGCTCACTGTCTCATCTGTACAGCATAAATGGAAAACTGTAATCGTCAAACCTTATCGGATCTCAACATTTTGATGAATTTCTCGTTTTAGGTCTTCTAGAATTCAAGATGCACATTTCTAAAATTATTTTATGGCTATTCTTTTCTACAAATGTCTATTGATGTGCTTGCATCAAGATTCGATAAGTTATCAAATGAAAGCTACACAAACGAAATTTGAAATGCAACCAAGTAGCAAAACTGTTGCACTATATTGTACTACTATATAATATTAAATGTGTGATACTATATAATATTAAACAATATTCAACAATATCAAACAATATTGCGAATACAATATTTTACATATGTGCTTGCTGCTAGAGCAGTCTACAGAAGAAAAATCAAATTAATTCTATTTTAAACAAACTCTGACACGAGGTAGATAGTGCATTTCTACATTGTATATAGGCACAAAAATTGTATAATTGTGTAGAGAAAATTGGCTTTGAAGCTTATACCACAGCTTTGAAATTTGCCCCATTTTTTGTACCTGGTTCTACAAACACATCTTCAGTTCTGATAAACACGAGAACTGATCAGTAAAACGTTCGTAATATTTACTTTATTTTGGTTAGACCTTGACAAATCATTCTATAAAGCCTAATTTCATGCTAAGAGGTGGAAGCATCATTTTTTGGGGAGGATTTTTCTTTTGGATATTTTTGACTCTTCCTGGCTGACCACTCTTGTCTTAATTTAATATTGTTTTTTTTTACATCATCTGATCTATGCTCAATCAGTGCAATGAGCATTTTCTGCTGACTAAATAAGATTGAAATCACATCAATTTTGCCCCAAACTGCCCAATTGGGAGCAGAATACGGTTGTTTATTTTGGATCAAATTACGCTTTTATAGCAAGATTTTAAACGAACTTAATGTCCGACAAATACAGAAGCATGTTCAGTTTCATTAGGTAAGGTTAATTAATGCTTTGAGACTCATTTTTGGTGAGTCCATAAGTAGTCTCCCTTTTATATTTTTATATTGGACTTTGAAACTAGATATATACCATGGAGTATGCTATCGGTCATATTACTGACCTCCGACCCGCCACTAAGGCACACGGATTAACCACGTAAAACAGAATCACAGGACCACCCCAACAGCAACACTGGTTGAATTCTAAGGGCCATCACCGGCCACGGTACAACAATCTAAATAGGAAGTATGTCCCATCATCTCTGGGAGGAGCCAGACTTGCAACTTTTTTGTGCACCCACCAGGGTGAGAGCCAACTACTATGCCGGAAGCTTCTCGTCCTTATTTCGAGGAGCCCCCCTAGGGGTGAGAATTATGTTATTAAAATGTCCGTCCTTTTGAAAAAAACACAAAGCAAAACTAATTCTTGTTCTCTATTCTGAAACTATAAAAAGAAGGTACCAGAAGGTAGCAATTTTTTTCCATCTGAAACTGAAATTTTCTACCGACTCTCAGAAAGATTTAAAATTCATAAACTAACTCATTTATATTAGATCAGGGAAAGTTTTGATTCTACGCCAGTGGCATCCCATATTTCATGAATATTAGCTTCAATTTCAATTCAGATTCAGCATTTAAAAAAAATCGTTTTCTGTAGTATCTGAATAGCAAGATATCGGTATAACAGATATTTGAAAGACAGGCAAATGGTAGAGAGAATTTAGGATAAGGTACTCGCTTTTATTATTTAAATAGAAACTTTTCAGATTATGAGTACAAAAATTACAACAATCACAAATATTATTTGGTCCTGTTAAAACTATTTATTCACGAAACTGTTTTTTTCTTTACCTTGAGTCCTTTGCCTTAGTTTCTCTTCGTAAATGCAGAAACGTTGCTCATTTAATTTCATATCAAATCTCGCATAATATTTTTTTTTACAAAATGTAAAATTTTAATTTTTTATATTTTGATGATATAGTACTACAATTCAAAGAACTATCATCTGGAAGCCAATGACCCTTAATGCAACAATCATTAGGCGTTATTTTACTGTCCATGGATTAAAATATATAATGTGAACAGCACAGAGCCAAGAAAAGCACTGATAGATGAGCGCAGAGAAGAAAATGAAAAGGTGTGTGAAGAAATGGCAAAAGATAAACTCGAGCAAGAGGAAGAGATGCCTTGTTTAACCTTGTATTTACCGAATTATGTTTACATCCATTTTTCAATTTCATTTTTGCATCAATCGTTTAGTTTCCTTTGCAGAATAATCCCAGGGAACCCAAGAAGAAAATTTAATTAACAGAAATAGCTTAATTAATTTAATTATTAATTCAATATTATTAACTCCTACTCTTGGCTTCTATTCACTTCATGTTATTTGGGTTCCATTCTCCGTGTTCTTTAGAATACCATCAGCAAAATCAGTCACATAGTAAAGATATAAGCTAGATTTAAATGGTACTTTCAAGTGCCGTAAGTAAATAAAGAGTTAAAGTGGGTTCCTCTGTAATGTGCTAAGTAGGCAATTTTCTAATTCAGAGAAATAATCTACATTGAAATAGCTTCTTCTGTATTGTTTATCAGTTAATGCATCAGTCACTCTGCTTTCAGCCCATAAATGATCCTAAATGCTATATTATGTGCCATTTTTTTATAATTTTATCTAATAATAAAGGCGAATTAACTTTTCTAATAATTTAATGAAGACCCTTATTATGCAACTTATTAGACCATTTGATTTCGAGTTACTAGATTCCATAAAATCTGAATCATTTTTGAATTTCAAAATGAGCTTCTAGGAGCAAATTATTTGAAACTAAAATGAAATATTTAATTGAAATATTAATCAATTAATTTTTTTAAGGAATCTAACTAAACTAATTTATACATGATGCAATTTTTTATTAGTTATTTAATTATTTTAGAGAACTCATAAAATTGTTTTGCAAAAATATCAGTTCAATTATCAAGTAAATATTTTCTGATTATTTAAAAGTTCTAAAGAACATTTTCTCGTATAATTAATAATGCATTTTATGTTTGCATTTAAATTTATTCATTTTCATTAGGCATCAAATATTTAATCGTAACCCTTTTTGTTAAAGGTGGATAAATAACATTCTGTTTTTTGTATACATGTGACATTTGATAGTATTTCAAAGGTGCATCGGAAGAAAAATTGTAATTATAGAATCTTGTTTATTAGGAGAACCATGAACTTGATGACTTTCATTTGATGGGCATTTTGTGCATATGTTTGATATTTTTGAAATTCCATATTAAAATAATACTCAAAATTAAGCGAGAAGTTCCATCTATATACTGCAACTTTACAATGTTATTTTTCAATAATAGTTCGTATTTAACTTTAAAATATATCGAATATTTTTTTAATAGCGTCGTTCTAATTATTGTAATAATCCTTCGAAAATTGTTCATTTAAAAAATATTTTTATGCTGATTGGAAATCGTACTTTCAGTGGGGTGATGAAACCCAACCAGTTTCAATCATTTAATGTTGAAACGTAAAATTCTCATGTAATCTCCACCCCTGTAAAGATATGAATGATGGATATTCTATTTACACTGAATCTACCATTTTTAATTGTTTTTTATTATTTCCTGCTGATTTTATTTAATACAATTATTTATCTAAAAAAGATTGTGAATATAAAATGAAGTAAAAATTTTTATACTGATATTCAAGCAGTCTTATTATTGCTAACACCTATAAGATATCTTCATGCCAAATTCACCAGTATAATGTTGCAATCATTAGCTCATGCTGTAAAACAAATCAAGGATTCAGCAACGCGTAATACAGCATATTACTAAATGTTAGACAATGTATCCAATTACAATTTTCATTATGTTTCAAAATGTGACTTCATTATGAATATTTGCAAAAAAATGTAAATAAGACAAAGAAGCCGAAATAAAAGCCGAAATTCGGATAAATTTTTTCTTTCAATTCGAAATCTTAAAATAATTTTTTTCAGAAAACTCTGTGAATCATGTTACGTCTAAAAACAGTCTCTAAAACAAAAAATACCGCTAAAATATGTATATAAATGTAACAAAAAGTTTTAACCTAAAAAGAACAAAGAAAATGAACAACTGAAGCAAACAGGGTAAAGAAGAAAATATAAGACATAAGAACGATAAAAATGTAAAATTCTTTAATTTAATACACATTGTGGAAAAAAATCATTAGCAATAAAAAATAATAATAAAGTATTTGATGCATAAAACCCATCAAAACGGCTTTTTTTTACTGTACCAAGGAAATTGTCACATTTTATGCAACTTTTATTATAAAATAGAGCGAAAGGATTGTCTTCACTCCATAAGTTCTAACAGAGCAGAAGGAATGAGTTATTGAATATTTATGATTGAATATATTTCCTCATGATTTTTCTTAAGAAGCGTATCATAAAAAATTATTTCATATTCTAATTTCGTTATATATATATATATATATATATATATATCCTTTTTATTTCTTACATTTTAGCACTTTTGCTTAAATTCTGTTTTTGTCTTTTTTCCTTGACAATTCCAATTAATTTTATAATCTTTCTATGACATCTCAAAGCGCAGATGTAATTTGATAAGCCGCAAACAACTGGTCAACTATTACTAACAAATGTATCATAGATAGTAGGTTATTTCCATCAAATCTTATCGTATTTTATGGCATCTTATTAGCATACTTTTTATAATTACTTTACCTATAAGTTTAAAATACAAGGGAACTGTGGTTTTTAAAAGGAGATAGGAATTTTCATATCCTGAAATTTAAATAGTTTTACTTTTCAGTTATTTAATGAACACTTAGTTTCCTTAGCCACAGATACAGGAGAAAATATTTTTTTAGCCCTTAAATTAATAACTTTTGTCCTAACTTAACATGTTTAAAATTATAACTCAAATAAATTACTATAATTATGCAACAGAGGAAACAAATATTAAATAAAAATGTAAAATATAATCCTATTTTATGTATCAAAAAGAAAAAGCAGCAACTTTCTAAAATCTGATCTGTTTCAGTGATTCTCTAAGGGTTTTCTGTTTCGGTGAAATCATGTAGGAAAAAAAAATTTCTTCATGAAATAAACTGCACATTAATCACAGGGATAAATAAATATTTTTTTTTTGCCAGAATCGCACTTTAGAAGAAAATACAACCATTTTATTAAATACATCTACGAGTTTTAAATTTACGAAATAAAATTCCTAATCAAACTAAGCTTTAAAGCTGAAAAATACTTGAGTGCAAGAATTTTATTTTCATTTAATTAAAATCCATTTTGAATTAAAAAGAGTCTTTTCGCTTAATATGTCTTTATTTGTAAAAATGGAAGGGAATGAAATGAATAATAAAAAAAGATTCTATTCGAGAGATTTATTTCATCAAACATAATAACAAAAAGTTGTGCTAAAAGTTGTGCTGCTGATCAAATGCAGTACATTTGATCAGCAGTTTTTGCTCACATTAAACATCCCGTAATTCTTTTGTTGGAAGAATATAAAAAGTACGGATCTCATTCTTATTTTAATGCTCTAAATTTTTAAATGTTCTCTTTAAGTGCATTCTTGCTTAAATTAAAAATTTTATGTTAGTTGAGGTATTAAATTTATATTTTTAGGAAAGAAGGTTATGTTCTTTAAGAAGTAAATACATGAAAGAGATGAAGAAAAAAAAAACCGAACTAATCACATCTTATTTGATCTACATTTTTTAGAAGTGTAATATTGTAGAGACTTACTGAAAGACCTTGCATAATAAAGAATTCTAAATGAATTAATTGGCTTAAAGCACTTTCGAAATGGCAATTTTCTGCTGTTTTGCCTTTGTAACATTTTTGTGACACATTTTTCAATAATTTTCTTCTAAAAAGAAGACTTCAAAAGAGTTTTGAATGTAAACATATTGCGGGGATCAGTTCACATCTGCACTCGTTTACAAATTATATTCATATAAAAAAAGACGCGCCGAACAAATATAAAAGCCTTTGCGTATATCAAAAAGAAGGAAATTTCCTCCTTCAAATCGTGATACTAATTACATATTTATATGATGCTAAGGCTTAAAAAATGATTTTGTTCCATGTTTATAAAAAGGAAATTCAAACTTTCTCTCAGATTCAAATTTCTAAGGGCTGCATTAAACTAATTTTCAACGATGCTAATCTGTATACAAATACAATTTTTTTTAAAAAACACTTTAGTTAAATTAAATTTGCTTTACTTCATGTGACTACTTTCGGAATTATTTTCTTAACTTTATAAAGTATTTAGTTCTTTAGTTTTTGAATAAAAGAGGCTGACAAAGTGCATACAAAACTATATATATATACTTTTTACTTTCGATAATCAGATAATATGTTTAGAATTTTGCAGATGAATAAGAAGTAAATCACCTGAGCTAAAAATATTTTTATTTTTTTAATCAATAATTAAATTTTGGTTTCAAAGAAAACATATTAATTTTTTTGCATTATGAAGCCCTAAAAATAATTTTTCAACTCTTTTAAAAGAAAAGATTGCGTTTTCTGCAATGCAGGAATTTTGGTATACACGGGTATTCAGAAAGTACGTTATAAATTTGAACGTAAATTTTTATTAGAATTTATGACATATTTTTTGGAAGATTTGCGAATTTAGTATTTTTTTAAAAACAGCTTTTAAAAATATTAAAACTTTTTTAACTGGTGAAGTATAAACATAAATGCAACTTTCTAAAGAATAAACATAAAACAAGCATTAAAGTTTAATAAAGAAAACCGTTCAGATATTAAGAAAAATAAACTAAAAATATTTATTCTTTTCAACTGAAAATCGACAAATTAACGAGTTTAGATTTTAAAATGTTTCCTTTCTCTATATTTCTTAACTAACTACAGTTCCAAGATTTAAAAAAAAATGGAGAATGATCATTTTCTATAATTGTATAATTATTTAGATTCATCTTAATGTGTGTCTAGATCCATTCTTATTATGATTTTTTTTATTGAAAATCAGCCACCTTAATAACTTTTTTATTCGCAGGGGATTCTCAATGTATTTAAATGTAATTCCATATTTTGATATTCATAATTCCCTTAACAAAATAATTTTAAGATTTTAATTGTAATTTGTGCTTAACGTTCGCTTTTTAGTAGTATTTATTCTCATCATAGCCTTTATTAACATATGGATCAAGTAAAAATCAGTTTAAACTTTTGTCAAATTGTAAATTCTCGGCACTAACTTCACTTTCTCATTCCTCAATCTCAATAAGATTTTATTTCAAAATTAAAAGGGTAAGAGCCTTTAATGTCCAACGGAATATTAGCCGAATGAAGCTTGAAGGTAAAATGAAATGAAAATCCTCAAATATAAATTCCAGCCTTTCAGAATGTTTCTCGTAAAACGCGTAAGTATTTTGAAAACATGCTACAAAAATTTCTAAACTTTCGCAAAAAATCTCAAAGAAAAAGGAACCGGCTAGAAATGGATGAATAAAATTCGAAATTACCTCAGTCTTTCTTAATGGAAGAAAAAAATATTTAAACAATGACAACGATTAGACCATTTCTATGAAACAATGAAAATTTATTTCAGTGAATGTATCTTCCGATTTATTTAATGCATTTAAAGAAAAATGTTACGTTTACTCATGATAATATATAATTCACAGATTCTTCAAAATGAAGAAGTAAAATACTATTGAAAGTCGCATACCTGTAAGATTAAGTTAAGACTGCATACTCATTTACTATTTAAATTATTACTATTTCAATGAAAGCTAAATGAATTTGTGTTTAGAAATCGGAGTATATTTGGGTTCAATGAAAATGAAATGAATTTCGATTTGATAATTAAAGTTACATTTTTTGTAACTTTAACAAATTTATGTACACACACATTCCACTTGCAAATTCGTATTCTGTATAATGCCATAATATTAGATACATTTTGTTTTCCTTTCTAATAACTGACTTTTTTTTTTGCTATCAACAAAATTTGAGTTGTATTTTTATTGCATATTATGACAAAGAATACAAAGAAAAAATTCTATTATTATTTAAAAATATACAGAAGCATTTATTTTTAAATTGTGTTTGGATTATAATAATTAACAGATATGACCGTAAAAATTTCAAAAAACTCACCTTTTTTTTCAATTTTTCAAACAAACATGGTGCAATTTTAAATGCTTGTGCATTTTGATTTAATGTTTTCGCTTCTAAGAAATCAAGTCCGATCGTTAATTAACGAAATGTCTTGCTATGAATGAAACTATTTCGGAAAAGATATTTTTCTTGAATTAGAAAGACGTATAAAAATTGTCCTCCGTTCAATAATAGTTTTGAGTATTATCATCAAAGTGTAATAAGAATCTTGATAGGTTTTTAGCAAACAAGAGAGCTCTAAATACTCTGCAACAAGCCCGTGCACATACATATTCAATTTTATAGCTAGCGAAGATATTTAGCTCTACCTTAAATTAATGAAACGAACAAAGTATCACTAGTATAAGATTGTAATTTTTAATAAATTGTTATCATTATGTTTATTTTTTTAAAAAATTGAATGCTGAAAGCTATGCAATAATAATTTTTTTTTATGTTTACCTTAAAAATCGCGAATAATATAAAATTATATAACGCTATCCAAAGGAATAAGTTATCAAATACTTCCCGTGGAAAAATGGGGAATAATTATGAAATAGCTTTATCTGTTTTTAAAATTCAGATTGTATATATTCATGCTTTTTATAAGCAAAAGGTTTCAACGACTGCTTGATCCTGTTTTTGTTTCTCATTCATTAAAACCGCTATGCTTCGCTATGAAATTTGTATAGATTTTAATTTCTAGACTTAGTCTGAAGTGAAAGCGTGCTTAATCAAATTCAATTTGATTCATTTCATGAAACTGTCTGCGTTAACAGCGCAACTTGATACGTGTTGAATATTGATTTATTCAAATGGCTAAAGTGATGATGTGTGAAAATTTCGCAATTATGTAAATGAAGAACTCGTGTCGCTCAGCTACATCCACCTTTGCGGCATTTTACATTTATGTCCCGGGGAATTACATTTATACATCTCGCCATTTAAGAAAAGGGCGAAAATGCAGCGTCACGAATAATCAGTTTGATGGATATTAATCGACTTCCGCCCTTAAATGTTAACTTTTACTTCGATTAACAAAATATAATTTGAGGTAAATTTAATAATGTATGCTCCTTTTTATTATTAAATTCACCTCAAATTTAATAATGTAGCAGCATTCATTATATAACTTTTCTGTTGAGTTTAAGATTATTAAGAATGAAATATAATTTTAGCTTTTATGTTTACAACAGTAAATATTGTTACGGATTTACTCCTCCGTAAGGGCTCTTTTTGATTTGTTGGTCAATGTAGAAGTAAACAGTCATTTAATAAAGTCTAGACACTAACACAGAGAAGACAAATATATAAGACAGACAAAACCCAGCAGTACACTACAACAAACAGTAGTTTACAAGTCTTAAACGGTAATAATAGCAGCCGCAGCGCACAAAGCCGCCAGACAATTCAGCAGAACAGAAAATCTCCGTATCTTCGCTCTACGGTCTCTTCAAAAGGCCGCAATTCTCCACCGTCTCCACACTTTAGCTGCATGCAGCTGCTAACGCACGACTGTCTACGCTTCACGGGACTCAATGTTGCTTCCACAAAAGACACCTGTACTCGGCAGATAGTTCAGTTCATCGATAGCTTGTGCCCCGTAACGCTCTGGTTGCTGGTTTATTACGTTGTTGCTTAGTTATCCTATCGACGACTCGTTTCACTGTGGCAGCTTTTATATTGAGAAATCGCACCAATGAGAAGATTTAGTTCCGATAAAAATTGAACTCGTATCCTTACGATTTGCAACCGCACAACATATACGCAATACAAAAGAGGCCTGGACCACTAGATCTGGTTTAGTGGCTATTACTGGCTTATTAAGATGCCACAACAATATTCCCCCACTAGCGAGTCGTCTGAGAGATGAACGAGTATTTAGTTTCAAGCGTTATGGCGAGAGAAGAGCGTGTTCAATTGTCCGATGTCAACAATGTGACGGGTGGTATTTGAGAAGTCGCATCAATATGGAAACTGGATTCCACTAAGGATCAAACACGCAACCATACGATTTTCAGCCACGTAACATATCCGCAAGGCAAAAGTGATCACCTGATTTAGAGGCTGTTACTGGCTTATTAAGATACCACTACATTACGACTCCGATTTCCTACTATTAATTTTGGCTTGAGACTGCAGCCTTCCATAAGGCAGTGGAATTTCTGGACCAATCAGAAATATATCGATTTCTATTGGCCTAATTACTGAAATTCTTGATTTTCCCAGTGGGACTATTTTGTCTCCATAGTCGCCAAATGATTGCCAAGTTTGCCGCCATCTAATCTGATTATGCACACGATCAACTGAACGTAAAACAGTTTCTCCATTGATGTAACCAACCATTTTGGGAAGCGGCAGCACATATTTGTAACAATATTAATCTTTTAAAGAAACTTAACTGCTTTAAAGAATTATGAAACATTATTTGTGTATGGAATTATTGAATTTGTAATCAATGAAGCTGGACCATTTTTAGAAGTCATAATTCAGACCAAACATAAGGCATAATTTTATCTTATTTATTTTCTTTCAAATATTAATTGAAATGAAAAAAATAAGGTAAAATGTGCCATTAGATGATGTGAGTGTAGAAAAATGGTATAACAATGCTTGATGTCTGACATTTCAATTTATGATTTTTGGCATATATTCATTTTTGCATTAATAGAGGATGAAAATAGTAAATTAACTTTAAAAATCTCATCTCACGGAACAAAATAAATGATTATTCAAATTGAGTTCTTTGAAAGTAATCAAATTAATACATCGGCGCTTATTATTCAAATGGAACACTCGGTTGTTTGAATAGAAGAAGCAAGCAAATGGTTAATGCACTGAAACTCAATTTCTTAATGTGGAACGTGAGAGGGATGAATTAATTTCGAACATATTATCCACTTCTTTCGAACGAAGTACTTGAAGCGGACCACTTTTCTTTAGTTTTGAATTTTTAGTTTTAATTTTTTTAATGGCATGAACTGGTTTGGAAATTTATTTTTAATCAGATGGAAAAAAATCAGATTCCAAAATTTTATCTGCATTTCTCTCTTAAAAATGTATTTATCACTGACTTTCTTGCGTTAAGGAAAATCTCTTTTTTTTACATAATTTATTTTTGATCGAAATTGCTAATTCTGATTAGAATATTCACAGTTAACAAATTTATCGTAGGTAATATATACTTATAGCCATGCCACTGAATTTCAGGATTACTTTAATTTGCTTTTATTCCTTTTTCAGTAAAAATAACCCATTGACGTAATTGAGTTCTAGTTAAGTAATCGACAATCAGGTGACATCTTTGAAGTGTTTTGCTTCAATTTAAGTATTTTTTCATTTTTTTTCATTGCTTTAAATCTATATAACAGTTTATTTATGCATATATTTTTTAATATTGAATAAAATACTAAAGCAGAGATTTTGAATAACCTTTTAAAACATGATCATTTTATGAACCATATGTTTGTATAAACCTTGTCGTTGGCGCTGCATAATCAGAAGTGGTTTCAGTGCCAGTAAACTCCATCAAACTCAACTCAAACACTTCAATTTAATTTAAATTTACTTCTGTGGAAAAGGAAAAAAAATGAGTGATTTCGAAACACAGGTTAAGAAATGTGCACTTAGTCGTGCTACCTCTGTTTTACATCAGTGGTGGGATTTAATTGTCCCTTTATTCTCCGAAAAGTTTACTCAAAATATTATTCAGTCACTGCATTCACACGTGGATGGCATTGCACAAACATGCAAAATATTATTCCAAATGTGTTTTTCAGATTCGGTGACTAAATTGTGAAGATTCGTGTTACGTCCTAGTTGATTTCTTACATGTTAATAACACTTTTCGAATGCTTCACAAATGAGGAAAAAAAATTTTAAATATGAACAGAATCCAACCACTTTCAAGCATTTGGTAAAAAACCAGAGGCCAAGTGAAAAATTCCTGCTGCTTTTTGAATCCGAAAAGATTTTTTTTTTTTAAATTTTCCGCAATGTTAAGGAATGGGGAATTTCTGACGGGAAAACAGAAGCAGTAAAAGTCGTTGCCGCGAGAAATAAACGTTATGTAATGATGAAGCCTTCTGGGCTGATTAAATGGGCGACTCGCATGCGAGGGAACGGGGGAAGTTAATGATATGTCGAAGGGCTTTTCGCGTGACTGCCGAACTCATGTTTTAACTGTTCTTTGGCCGGCAAAACGCATGCTCGACTCTCTCGGAATTCCAGGTTTCTCTTTTTTAATTTCAGCCAAGGCAGGCTGTTACAAAAACGAGTCTTTTTCGTTTTCACAGGTATTTAAATTCTGTAATTTCAACAGAAATAAAAAGCAGAATCTTTTCCATTCATTCAGAAATGTTAAGGTATCAGATAAAGTTAAAAACACTAATTATATAAGGCATTATTGCTAATTTATTTAAAATTGTTATTTCTTGTAGTTCACATTTTTTTCTTTCCAAAACGGTTTATTTTTTCTAAGAAAAGGAAGGCCTAACCTGTCATCTAGAGTCACAGATTTTTCAGCTAAAATTCGTCTTTAACCTCAGTTTTCTCAAAACTTTGAATTTTATTAAAATTCTCCACCGTTAACATGATATCTCTAAAACTAATAGAAGTATTGACTTAAAAATTTCCGCGAATGTTTTAAATGAGATGGGCAATGAAATGAACCAAAAGTGTTATTGTTGTTAAAATACTATTTCATCTGTAGGTGTATTTACTAAAATTAAGTGGTGAATTTATGGAAAAAATACAAATATATGCATATTCTTATCTATAACTCCTTTTCTTTTAAAGTTTTTAATAGATTTTAGTTCATTTCATTCATCGTCATGTTCTATAACTTGTGTACAAGGAAAAATAAGATTACTTCATTACGAATTTGTGTAGAGTATTAACCATCTATGTTAAATTTTAATTAAAATTTATTACAAATTTCTACCTATTTCTCAAAATTTATTATATTTTTAAATATTTATTTTTAATTTATAGTAACTGTTTAATTTATAGTATAGTTAATTTATAGTAGTTTTTTATTGTAACTGGAAATACATCTGGAAATTAGTGCTTTAAATAATTTTTAAAAATATATAATTTCTTTAAAAATTTGCCCTCGAACGCAGTCAAACAAATTTTTAATCAAAACTTACTGTTTATGCAAAAAAATGTAGATAAACTACTTTCTATTTATGTAAAAAAAGATTAAATTCTTCATACTAGATAGCAAATATTGTACATGTTATACAGAGCTCTCAAAAAAGAATAAAACTTTAAAATAACCCTTACTGAGTTTAGTGGACTTTGACTTGAAGTTTAAAATTTAAAATTAATTTCAAAGGAATGTCTTTGTCCTTTTTTGAATGCTCAAAATACTCACTATTTTTCTCTCAGCACAGCTAATTGTGCCAATTGGTCGCTTTTTTAAAAGTTCTTTTCTTCTATATGATTGTAGCTAGTCTTGAGCTAATGTTCCTTAAAAAAATTACTAAGTACCCCCCCCCCCCAACCTTCGAAAAAAATTCTAAAGAAGAAGATTCGGTATTTGTTGGAGAAAGGAGCTAATCGTAACTAAAGGAGCTTTAACTTCATTAATATTAAATCATAAATATAGGCCTTAAAATTAATCAATAATGTAAATTAATCCAAATCTTTTCCTTTAAAAATGTTTATAATATTAGCTTCACCGAATAGCCGAATTTGCTATATTTTATGCCGTATTTATTCAAAGTAAATACTTTTTTGAAAAAGTGGCCTATTTTTATTGTGATTGTAAAGTAACTGTAAATTTTCCTACAAATTTAATGCTTTTACTCTTCATTATTTAAAAGTTTTCTTTATAAATCAGTTCTTTTGTCATTTTCAATCATTACGGTAGTCTCATTATCCCATAAAATAAGAATAGTTTAATGTCCCTACTTCACATAATTGAATAAGACAATTCTAGACATTTTGAGTTGATGAGCATTGTAAATATTTTTATTTGATGCTTTTGAGTAAATTTAAGTAAATTCGGAGTAGGTAAATTAAATCACCGAGAAGTTGAATCAGAAATGAAAAAAATATTCCCAAATATAACAAAAAGAATATTTTTTTAAATAATTCATTATTTAAACAACAATTCTTGAAAATTATTTTAAATTTACATAGTTTTTTTTATAGATTTATTTGTAGAAAAATAACTCGCAACATTTCGAAAATAAAATATATATATATTTTTTTAATTTACGTAGAATGGTTTTTTTTACAAATTTATTTGTAGGAAAACAGCTCGCAACACTTCCAAAATAAATAAATTTCTACAGATTTATTTTTTACAAATTTATTTGTAGAAAAAAAAACTAGCAAAATTTCCAAAATAAAAAAAAAATTATTTTAAATTTACCTACAATACTTTTTACACATTTATTTGTATGGAAATAATTTCCAACATTTCCAAAATAAAACAAATTATTTTAAATTTCCACAGAATTATTTTTTGCAGATTTGTTTGAAGAAAAATAGTTCGCAACATTTCCAAAATAAAATTTTAAAATCCATTAAAAATCTAAGTTTTCTCTATTTAAATGTACCATGTACTTAACAAGCTCAAACAAACTGAAATTATTGCTTAAGTCACCCGAGTTTTGAAAAAGTATGATTTCATTGCCAGTCATTTTGTCTTCACTCATCAGAGTTGAACTTTGAAAATAATTTTGGTCTTCTTTTCTTTTTAGGTAAGTTGGCAGTCATTGTGGATTCCATGCTTACTGAAGTGTTCCGTGGTATGATAATTCAATGTCATTTATTTATTTTTCTCAAAAGTACTTACCTCTGA
>JAPMOQ010054457.1:115681-135161 GCA_026543055.1 Argiope trifasciata
GAAACGACTCGATGTATATAAAATTTGCAAAACTCCATTTTGAGGGGGAAAGGTTTAACCTTCCGCTTCGGAAAATAAAGTGACAAGCAAAGCTTCGCCGTGAAAAATGCCCATGTCAACTTCCACCCTTTTTCAAACGGTCACGAATCCAGCGTTCCACATGCGTTCTCTGCAAAAATCTGCCCGATCCTATTTCGAATTCCATTCTGCTGTAAAAGACTCTTCGGAAGATAGATATCTTAACTGCATAAAGTGGGGAATTCAAAGACTGTTATTTTTTCCGGGAAGGAGAGCGGTTTCTTTAACTTTTTGCTGGATGTATAAAAAAATACTTTTTTTAATCTCTTGAATGGTTTTTAAAAACATTGGTTTATATTAAACTATAGAGTATTGGTGAATAATAATTGTAATTCAATATTTATAATTATTAAAGTTCTATTCCACAAAAGATTGAGTGCATCGACAGATTAACGTATACTAATTTCGTACATAATAATAAAAGCAGAATTTTAAATAAATATCATCTAGATATTTTATATAGGGTTTGCAATAGCATTACAAAATTAGAATATTACATTTTTTTTATATTAAGAACAGTAGGGCGAAATTCTAAGTTTGTGTTTTAATATTTTTTGCGTCTCTTTTCAATAGAAGAATTTCTTAAAATGTGTTATGTCTATGAAGTTTTGTCTTAAAAAAATGATTAGCGATGAAAACGCTTTATAATTGCATATGGCTTAAAATTATCATAAGGTAAAATGTAAACATTAGGAAAGCTCAGAGTCTCTTTTCATCGAGAAATGAATATTTGTGAGTGGAAAAAAGTGTCTTATGAATAGCATAAACACATTGACCTCCAACTACGAGATCACTCGTAGATTGCATTCTTTTCCAGAACGCCAACTACGAGTGATCTCGTGCTGTGTTACTTACCAGTTTTGTGCAACTACGAATAAACTCGTGGTATATCAGTGCTTATGGCAATAGATGGTTTCTGGAAAAAGAACGAAAGTCCATTGCTGGCTTGCATAAACAGAAAATTTATTAAAAAACGAACAAAAAAATATAATTATAAAAATGATTTCCAATTAGTTAGTGTCATTTTGGGGGTTACAGTTAGTTTTTGCGTAATTGATGTGGCATTTAACGTGCTCAGAAGAGTTTTGAATTGAAGGCTATGCTAGATACGGTTATCTAATGGTACAATTCTGATGATTTCTGAAAGTAATACCATGGTTTTGACGCGATCTGAACCTCTGTCAGATGACGAGGACAACACTTGAGCTAACACTCCTCTCTCTAAACCAGTGAATCTCAACCTGTGGGGTGCGCCCCCCTAGGGGGGCGCGAGCACACTAATGGGGGGGCATGAGCATATCCAAGAAAAAATATTATTTAAAAAAATTAAGTGACTGAAAGGAAAGAACACATACACACATACAAAACAAAATACATTTCGACATATTTAATAATTAACTTATTAAATTCAAACCTTACTAAATTAAAAACAAACTTAATAATTATTAGTGACTTCCATGGGCCTGTCTTGTAGAGCAAAATTTTTCGAAGGAGGGTTTAATATTGGAAATAGACACTCTCAGTTCTTTTTCTATATTCAGCTGAGATACATATTTTGTCTTCAAAGAAGCCACCGCAGAAAATCCAATTTCACAAAGGTAAGATGTTGAAAATGGTAGTAGAATGCGAAATGCCCTTGTTTTTAGTGCAGAAAACTCATCATCCACTCCTGCTCAAAATTCAAAGAGTAATTTATTACTAAATTGTCTTTTGGTTTCGCCGCTTGCCGTGAAGTCTATGAAGGTTTCTTCCTCTTCAATTGAGAGTTCTTCGGGAGTATTTTGAAATGGAACCCTCACCCACTTGTAACTTGATATCAGTTTGTCGTCAGCAAGAAAGTACTTTTTCAAATTCTTTGCTACCATTGCTAAATGATTTTCAATGGTTACAAAAAATACTTTTAACCTGTTCTTCTCCAGCTTTGTAAGTTTTAATACAATCATTCAAATTTGCAAACATTGTTAAGTATTCATGCTTTGAATTTCTGCTCCACAATTCCAATTTACTACAAAAAGCATTAACTTTATCACTCGTATCCAATATATGTGTATTAGCTCCTTGCAGTTGAAGATTCAAGTTATTTAATTTCTCGAATATGTCGACCATGTAGCTCAATTTCATCACAAATAAACTATCGCGAAAATTCTCAGCTTCCGGTCTGTCTTCCTCTTCTAGGGAAACTGCGATTTCTTCTCTTAATTCATAAACACGATGCAAAAATTTCTCTCGTGATAGCCATCTTGCCTCGCAATAAAATAGTAAAGCAGAATGTACTGCACCCATGTCTTTACAAAGTGTGGGAAAAGATTCATGATTTCAGGGGTCTCATTTTTATATAATTTAATATGGTTACAACCGTAGTTAACGCAATATTCAAACCAGGACTCATTTCTTTGGAAGTCAAAGCTTCTCTGTGGATCATGCAATGTGTCCAGACGCACTGTGGCGATTTTTGTTTCATAAGTGCTTGAATACTTTGGAATCTTCCGGACATAGAACGAGCACCATCGGTGCATATTCCGCAATTTTTTCCATTCTATGTTTGCCTCGTTCATAAAATCATTTAAGACAGCAAATAATGCGAGTGCTGTTGCTTTGAGTTCTATTGGTTTGCAGAAAAGTAATTCTTCTACTACTGACAAATTATCACAAAATCTAACATAGTAATAAAGATGCTCATTTCATTGCCTATCTGTTGCCGCATCGAGTTGTATTGAAAATAATTTGTCACGTAACTTCTATAAAAGCTGACACTCTACATCTTCAGCTATATCAGCAATTCGATGGGCAACAGTATCATTTGAAAGAGGTATAGACTGCAATTGTTTTGCAAAATTATCTCCAAACATTACACAAAATTATCTCTCCATTTTATTTTTGGAACCACGCTCGTCTGTGTACTTGTTGATGCTTGTCTATCGTCTAATGCTCGCTTGCGCAGGCTTAAAAATTTATCCATGATTCTGCATAAGTCTGCTTCTGTGAATATTTAATACGGTGAATTGCAATTACACGAAAATTTATATAACATACACATTCAGAATAGATTCAATAGCGATAGAAGGATCGACTCGAATGAGATTTTCTGGAATTGAAATTGGCGTCTTAGAGCTTTCCCTTTCTCCTTTTAAGAAAACGCTTGTTCACATCTGCGCCCGCTCCTAACTTAACTTTTAAGTTGAACAGACAAATTTCAGAAAGACTGAAACTTCTCGCGAAACCGTGAGAATGCCCGACATGCCGGGATGCAAGGGCAATAGAAAGGCATAACATTCTTGTTTTTTCAATGCTGAGGATCAGTGTTGCAAAATGACAATAAATTTCCGTATTCTTGATAATTTGTAAAGTTTAAAATTAATTTTGTATTGTATGTTTAGCTCCCAAATACTCAAAATTCATTATTATTGTATGCATTTTATTGTATGCGGTGGGGAGGAGGGGGGGCGATGAAAATTATGATTGAAAATTAGGCCCTGAATACTAAAAAGTTGAGAAACACTGCTCTAAACTTATACACCAGAGGGAGAACTTTACATCCCATGCACCAGACGGCTGCACGACAATTTCTGGGTAGAATTGGGTCTCGAACCCAAAACCAGTTTCGAAGCCGAGTTTAGTTTTGTTTAGTTATATTAACTTCCCGTTGTAAAACAATACTAGGGCTATTGTGGGGCAAACCCTCGTACTTTTGACCCATGGTCACATGAAGTTCGAAGCCGAGACCTCACCACCAGGACACCACGGCTTGCACTAACCAACGGAATTGAATCTTGAATATTGGCTGCTTAAAAGAATACTATAAACAATCAAACAAAATTAAATAAATATATTAATGACCAAAAGCATAAAAGAAAATTCCGAAATTGTAAAGTGAACTTTCAATAATTTTTTTCACCGTCCTTTGATGAATGTATCGTAAGTTCAAGCCCGAAACATTAATTTTGGAACTTGGGACAAAAAAATACTTGTTGTTTATGTTGTTCCCCATGGCATTTTACAAGCCATGGGTAAAAAACTGCTGTTGAGCATTATACAAAAAGTATTTTTAATAGATCATGGAAATTTGAAAAAAGTTCATAGACTTCATTTAATTTAAAATCCAATCTTAGGATTTTTTTAATGTTTTACTGAAATTCAAATTCATCTATGAGTAAATTCAATCGGGAGAATTTGCTAATATTAAAATAAAGATTAAAAAATGCTTTCTTTGCACATTAATTTTAAAATAGAATAATTTTAAATAGCTAGCATTATACACATTTTTTAATTTCAACCAACATTAATTTGAAGCAGAGTAAATCACCCACTTGATATTTTGAACCATTTATATTTTATCCATTATTGAACCATTACTTTATATTTTGAACATTAATTTGTATCAAATTAATTCATACATTTTCTAATTTGAACTTACAGTATTTTGTGGAAGTTTGATTCAATTTTATTCATTTTAGGTTTCCTTGTCGCATTAATTGCACATTGAATTTATGTAAAAAATGAATTCCATATCTATCATTTAAAAGTCACCAAAGGTGACAGTTTTGCAAGGTTTATTTTCTTAAATATTAACCATTATGTTCTTAGTAGATCCTTTACCATCAGTACAGTAAAATACCAGCAAAAGCTGAATAGCATTTCTAGTTGACTGGGCTCATTATAAAAATTTTAAAACGAAAAGAGTTGAAATGTATTAAAAAATTTTAAGACTCTTAAGAGACGTCTATCTTAATATTTTTTTTTATCAAAATTCATCGCTTTTAATAGATTTCAGAGGCTGTCTCATCTAATTTTAAATTCAACCATCATGAAAAAAAACTCTTTAATTTTTAAATATTTTATCTATGAGTTTCATTTTAATTATATTCATTAATTATAAAAACTAAGATTCATTATTAGCTATATTTTATAAATATTGATATGTTCCTGGAAGGATAAATGTGCTCCTTTTTCCCAGCCAAAATATCAAATTACCATCACAAAACAAACGCTAATTAATCAATAACAACAAAAGATGAATTTATGTCGCTTGGAGGAAAAAAACCAAGATGAATTTACACTTGTTTTATGGGAGATTCAAAAAGCTATTTTTTAAAAAAATACTGCTTTTTTTAAAGCAAGATATTAATTTCATTAAAAAAGGTCTAACTCTAAAAACGATTTTTTTGTGTAGCCGTTATTTTCTTATTTTTTAATTCTTATAGAGAGGTATTTTTCAAATCTGTTTTACATGCATTTTTATATTTTGAATATTTTGTTCTCTTAAATAAAATCCGAATTTTTTCCTTGCTCCAATATTTTTATTTTTCGTCTGCAATTTTTCAGATAAATAGAAAAAGTGGGATTCTGTTTCATAATTACATACATTAGTTAATGTTTACACGTTTCAGAAATAATTTGATTAATTAGGTTTACAAGAATATTCATTGAATGGGAATTTTTTTGTGTGCTCAAGATTTTAATATGCATTTTTTCAGTCATTTAATTCAACGAAAGGCATAATTCAATGCGTCATTTTAAACTTTAATCAAAATATGAAATGTGGTTATTTTTAAAGTATTTAATTAATTAATAGTTTTTTGTTCTGATTTTCATTTGTTAATGTATAATTCCACTTCGAAAGAAACTGATAGGTTGGTTAATTAATTTTAAAATTGAAAGAGAAGGTTGGATAAAGACAGATGAGATGTTGATTTTAAGTGTGAATCATAAGATTGGATTTAAATGTTAAATCCAAAAATAACTCATTTTTAAAGTAACTCAAAAATGAGTTACTTTTGTATCAAGGAGTATATGCTAACTTCGTCTTACTTTTAAATAATGACTTTATAAAATTCATTCCAGATAAAGTAAATAGTCTTCAATGCATTTGAATTTTATCCCTTAAAATATTTTAATTTTAGTTATTTGGAGCTTCTGAGCTTGAATAAATAGAAGAAATGGATAGAAAGAGGAATGATAATATTATTTGCAAATTGAAAAAGAAACTTCAGTTTCAAAAAAGGTTTTTGTGTGGGGGAAAAAGACGTGAAAACCCTCATTTAGTTCAAATAGAATTTAATATATAACCTTAGAGACATAGTATTGGTATTTGAAATTTACACTGACCTTCAAAGAAACTTTTAACGTTTCCGACTAGATTGTTAAACCGTTTTTTCCTGCAAGTTTAGAATAAACATATAAGATTTAAAAATAAAGCCTATGTTTGAATACTCTAAAACTTTCTTTGTTTTTAATATGCATAAGATAGAATTGTTCCGATTGTTAAGACTCTTTCAGTAATACTTAAAAGATAAAAATGAAATTGGAATTGTTGATATTTTTAACCGAAATGGAAGCTTTGTTTTATTTTTACCAAAAATTTCTCCAAAAATAATGTTTGAAATGTTGATATGAACCCTCCGCCTATCCATTCACGATATCTTTCTTGCCGTCTATTCTGTTAAAAAGTTGGAAAGTTATTTTTAAAACACTTGAATGAATCAATTTGTTAGGAATTAAGTATATCCTTATTAATATACAAGGGATTTTCTGAAAAATTTATATTTCATTATCATTGGTTAACTCAAAATCAATCAAATAAAATTTCATGATATCTGGCGAGTATATGTTAAGCGCCTGAAGTTTAAGAGTGCAAGAGTGCAAACTTAAAGAGGGTTTTATTAAGCTATGTTTTATAGGCACTTTCAGCTCAAAACGTGGTAGGAGAAATTTTGGTAAAAAATCAATAACACAGTATGAAATGTTAGTCGAATTAAATTAAAACATTTTTTTCTTGAAGTCTCAACATTTTAGGCTGTTGGTTGGAGAAGTATACACGTGAAATAAAAATTAAGGAACCCCCCTCCCACTTTTTTTCCTTAAGTGGTTTTTTTGAACTGAAAATTCTACTTAATGTCCTTAACTAATTAGTTTTCTTAAAGCTAATAATAATATAACTTTTTTCTAAGTACAATTTTTTAAAGTTATTTCAGTTGCTGGAAGCTATAAAAATCAAACGGAATACTGTGAATTTTGATTTTTATCATTGTCAATAATAAGTAATTAAAAGATTAAATTAATAAAAACATTTATTTTTGAGAGAATTTCTATACTATTTGTAAGAAGAATTTAAATTAATTTTTATGAAATTCAATTCTAGGGAATTAAATATTTGCAAACTTAAAGCAAGAAAAAAAACGTAATGAATGAATTGAAGACCACCTGAATAATTAATTTTCTTCCCCTGTTTGAAAAGATCTTCGATTACAGATATTCTGGAAGTATCTCTCACTTAACACTTGTCCCGCCTTCTTTAAAATATGCAGAGCTATTTGGAATTGTATTCTTCTTTGAGCATCAGGAAGAATAAAAAAAAAGCTTTTTGGAATGTGAGAGTACACGGTTCTTCTTCACAGTGAGGTGTTTTGTCGCCTTGTATCTGAGGGGAAAAAGTTTTTTTCTCAATGCAGAAGTATCTTTCGAACTTTGTTGAAGAAATTTGTTTATTTTTTGCACTGGTAATTCCTTTGTCCGTTATTGTTAAAAGGTTTCTGTCGCTGGGCATGAGTGAAATGAGGCCATTTAAACAGAGGGTCGCTAATCAAGACTGTAAAATAATCAGTTTCAGATCATTTATTATTTGTAACTGGAATTTATCTTAACTTCGTAAATGCATGAAATACTTGAGTACCAGATTCAGAGTTAGAAGCTCATAATATCAATATGTAACCGTAATCTTGCACTATTATCCAATGTTTAATCAAAAGCAGACTTTTTACAATAATTTAAAGGAAAACTCGCCATTTTCCAATGACAATTCAGTACAACATTGCAGCTGCAAAAGTGGCAGTGACGAAGTTTGTATCATTTCTACATAACATAACGCCAACTTGTGCCCCGGTGCCTATAGCACCAAGTTGTGTTACCTATAACACTGACCAGTTGGATGGGCACAAAATGGAAGGAAGGAAGCAAGAAAGAAAAGATTTCAAAGAAAGAAGGAGACGACAAACCATTTAGGTATCTCCAGAGAGAATCCCATCGGTGTCAAATCCCACATGACTGCATTCAATTCTTGGTAAAGTAATAACTAGATAGAAGGAAAAAAAAATTAATGCTGATTATGGGTTGAATCTACAGGGAAATGAGAATACTAACTAAACAGAAAAGATTGATAAATTGCATCGAGAACATCTGTGTGACATGCATTATCATTTCTACAGGCAATTGTTGTGCAATCTAAGCTTCTACAAAAGTTTGGTTTCGAAACTTCCGCAATGTAAAGTCATAATACCTGTCATGATGTTCACGACTTGTAACGGGGTTATTTATGCAAATATTGCTACATTATTATGAATTTTTATTTCATCAAATGTATGTAACACATTTTGTCATTTTTTCACCTCTTAATTTAATTCTAAAGCACTTCCAATAAAGAAATCCTTTTTTGAGATGCCATTTTCCAAAGAAAAACCTATTCATTTTGTTGTATACAATAATTCACAAAAGACTGTTGGTGCAGTCCATCGCATTCGATTTTAAGAATCGCAGAGTATTTACTAGATTTTAGGATTTCTCATTCGCAAAGACGAATAATCGATAGCAATTTTAAGAGTTTGTTTTTATTACTGTTTTTTTTTTTTCAAAAGACAGCATAAACAGGTTTTTAAGAGATTTCTAAATATCTTGATTAAATACTTCTCTTATAAAACAATATATTCATTTTTATTTGTTCATCTGTGTTTAAATTTAAAATTTAATTGAAAACTTTCTTATTTTCAAATAAATACAAACCTGTATAATTCCTTAGTTACAGCAGATTGAGTGAGTGTTTACCACTTTTATTACAGAAAATTTATAACTTACAAATATAAAAATGTACTTATATATAAAAGAATTCAAAGAACAGGACTTGCTCTTTAATTTCAAAATAAGGCAATTTTTTAAAAATATTATCATACGAAAGTTTTTTCAAAATTATGCTAATTTTTTTTTCTCAAACATCAGATAAAAATCAAATGTTTACTTTCATTTAAATAAAGTGATATTCTCTACTTAATTTATGAAATCTCAAATATCGAACTATCCTGGCATACAAAGACAAACCTGAATTGATTTGGATAAACTCAATCAAACACCTCTGCGTGACTTAATAAAACGTAAGAAATCTTTTTTAAGGAATAATCACTAAGATATGCCTTCTGACCATTCTGGAACGAAATCAACAGAAAGAAATGCAAGGAGTGAAAATTCAGAAGAAAAATTTACTATCCATGAGGCAAAATCTTGAATGAACGAAATTTTAAGGCAGTTTCAAACTTGATCAAGCACAAAGGTTCTTTAGATGAAAAGAAAGAAGGTGAAAGAATGAATTTAAAACAGATAAATTTGCAGTAATATTGTTTAAGAAATAATTTTAAGAAGTTCTTTTTATAATATTATTATATCAAAGCTTTCAATTTTTTTTTAAATTCACATTAAAATCCAAGTAAATTTTCTCCAAACACAAAATATTTATAAAGAATTTTGTACATTCAGACATAAATTATATTCGCATGATGTACTTTTAAAAAGGCATTATTCACGTTCTAAAGACTAATAGTTATGCAAGGCGTTCCTCAATTCTATCTTAAAAAGAAATAAAAGCTTTACAATATCAAATTCATTGAAGTTGCATTAAAAGTATGCATTCTTTCTACATATCTCTTGCATGGAATGTGTTACATAATCATTCTTGTAGTTTCCGAGAGTAGTTGGGTGAATTCCCAATTACCAGTTACTCGAGTAACAATTTCACTTCATGCCCAATTCCTTTTCTTACCATTTCGTTAATGCGAATGGCAACGATGAAATCCTGTCACTTTGAAAAGTGAGCTGACAGGGCATTCTGCCACTTTTCAGCCATGAAGAGGAACGAGAAAAAAGAGTTTTTGAACATGGATTGACAAGAAAAAAAGTAGTAATAATAACGAAAAGAAGAAAAGGCAGAAGAATGAAAGAGATTGGAAACTTTCGAACAAGTGTCGTTGGTCGTTTTTCCCATTTGGGCATAGAAGATTCCATTTAATACTTCAACTGTCCACCCACAACTAACCATAGGTTTGAGGGGGGGGGCAGGAAGATTGACATTTTTTCGGTTTCTGGATCAATAGATCTGAGGGGACATGGCTAAAAGTTCCAGTTTCTTGCTCCGTTTCTTGTTTACTTTTTGTGCTCCCTTTTTTCTTTCCCTCGTCGCACTTATCGGGTCCGCTCTTTCTGTTGTCTCCAAATGCTGCCTCTCCGCCATTTTTGGGTCGCCAACAGCTCGCCTGGAAGAAAAGTCGTTTCAATTGAACTCTGAATGGAGGAGAGGGATATTTTTTTTTCAGTCGTCCCATTTATTTTTCTTCACTCAAGAGGTGAGAAAAATAATACATTTAAGAATCTTTCAACTCTTCGAGTTATTACTTTAATGTGCCATTTCACTTTTGATGTTCGCGTTTGACGCGCTCTTCTGATATCTTCTTCTCTTTCAAATGCTCGGAAATGAAGCTCTGGCTTCTTTTTCTCTTTCTGTCCTAGTAATTTTTTTTAAAAAAAAGGTTTCAATTTTATGCTACAAAATTTCGTAAATGTGACTCACAGATATTTTTCAATGGTTAATTGCTGTTTTGATATATGTAACGTTATAGAATGTAGAATATGTTACTGTTTCCTGAAGATAAAAGTTATAAAAATATCCGAAGGAAAATGAGTTTAAATCATTCTTTTATCATAGTTAACGGCTAAAAGGAGTAACAAAAGAAAGGAATAGAACTTGGAAAACATCATTACATAAATATTTTTTGATTAGCAAAGAAGTTTGCTCTTTCATTTATAAAACCCCCCTTTTATAGATATTTGTATCTACAGCTCTATATACAACGGGACTACATATATTTTCAGAAAATGAGTTTGTTAGAAATGCTAAACAATTATGAAACCAGATGAACACTAGAATTCAGAATTTCCTTCTAGAATTGTATATGATACTTGCTGGTACCCGGCTCGTTGCTGCCGCCAAAAACATTTATTAAATTCAATCAATCAATAACTGGCAATATTTTATCAAAATAGGTTGAACGGTATGGCAGTACATAAAATACGAACAAACAAATATTCATTTTCATTCATTAGATACGTGTATTCTTTTTACTGGTGTTCTTTCAGAACGGTAGTTAAAGAAACTATTTAGAATATCTCGTGATTCGTTTAATATCAGTTCAGAATTCTCCAATGTAATTTTAGCAAATGGGATTAAAATATTTTCCTTTAATATTGATTAAACAGAGAAAAAATATATCACTTCATTGCATTTCAAAAGCAAGTTAAGAGGTACAATATCAAGAAGAATGACGTATGGAAACCAAAATTTAACATTCTTTTCTCATCAAGTGCAATTCAGAGGAAATGAAAACCCAATTACGGATATTCAGCCAGAAATGCGAGTAGAGACACTTAAAGCATCCTATTTGGTCCATTATCTCCGTAAAAATCCTCACATCTCGCATTAAAAAAAATACTATTACTTTAAAACCCATGCATTAGTTTAGCATTTGTTCAAAACTACCTGATAAGTTATGCGTATGCCTTTAAAAACGACTCAAAATGAGACAATTTATTTCCGATGCAACAGAAAATTTAACTGGTTTCGAACAAAAAAGAATAAGCCGCCTACGAAAATATTTACTTTTAATCACGTTTTCTCGGCGAATATGATACATTTTAGCGTTTCTTGTATTTTTAAGCTTCTACGCGACATCGCTTCGATGCAAAAAAAAAAAAAAAAACTGCACTTTTTTATTTCTATTTTTTTGTCCGCGTAACTCTCAAGAACATTATTTGCACACGAAGCGACACTTTGGAATGAAAGAATTTTCCGTTTGAGGAAAAGAAGAAGAAAAAAAACCTCACCGAATTAAATTGAGTCCCTGCAAATAGCATTAACTTCAACCGTGGCTTTGATGTTTCTCGGTGCGCTAAGCAACCATCTTGTAAACTGTTTACTTTATTTTCCCTTTGTGCAGATGAAAGGAGCGCGGATTTCGGGCTCGCAGAAGCTTTTTCCCTAAATAAGATTTCTTTTTCCCTCTGTTCCGTGTCCCGTTTGATGATTGGTTGCTAAAATCTAGATTTGGGGATTGTTGTGACACTTTTCCTTCTCCGAAATGGGCTACACGCCGAGCACCTTTGCGGTTCTATTCCGAAATAGAAATTTCGTTATGACTTTGTCAAAATGTCGCCGATAGTTCTTTAAACGAAAAGATGGAAATTGAAGAATGTTTGCTCTCTTTGAAATTCCGCCGAATGCTATTTCAGCATTACGGCTCGCCATTAAAGCCTCTGACTTTTTTATAAATATGACGCCATTTTTCTCTTGAATCTAAATACGTTTGACAGTTTATAGGGTTTAGAGTTTCATTTAAGGTTTGGATTTTGCAATGAAAACGAAACGAAAGAGAGATAAAGGAATAAATAGTTTGAAAGAATGATTCTGTTTGAAGAATTCATAGTAAAAGCTTTTTAGCATGACTTTCTCATCGAATAATAACTGAAATGCCTACGAAGACTTTTTCACCATTCCTGACCAAATAAATGATCTGTCTTGAAACTGAACATGCACAATATAATACTGAAAATATTAGTCGGCGCCCAAAAAAGATTGAGGTACTATCAAAGATGTATTACACTATCCATCTAGCAAACAACTTCAGGATTATTTTTAATGTGAATTAAATATATTCATGAAGACCACGTGCATTGGAAGCACGCGCTTAGCTCTAGGAGTAAAGGAATTCTTAATTATTTCAACTATCCGATCCTTATTAAACATTGCTTAAATATTATATTGATGCAAGAATGGATATTTTTGGTGCGTTTAATTTTTTGACACTCATTCTCAAATACATTTCACTGCTGATATGCCATTTTTAGAACCCATTTATTGAAAAGAATTAAAGTACATTATGAAAGATTGTCTCAAATAGATAGAAAAGAGCAATGTCCTCAGTATTATTTAATTGTCTTTAATCTGTTTACAAATGATTCTGGGCAATTTTTCATCTTGAAAATCAAAAGTTCATGACTATTCTCGAAAGCAAAATCAGATTGGATAAAACAAAAAAGAAATATTTTCAAATATATCCATGCAATAATTTTCATTTCATTTTTGTTTTTAGGAATGAATAAAACTAACTTTTCCATTTAAATTTAGCCAAAGAAGACAAAATATTACAAACTAATACAAATTTTCAGAACTCAATTGCGACTTAAGTTTGTTAAATAAAAGTTTTGATTTATTCAAACATTTAAATTATAAGAATAATTAAATCTCACATAAATTTTTCCAAACTATGAATTGTATATTTTCATTTGATTAATGATAATAACTTTAATAGATTCCAAATAGTTTTAAGCAGGTTATTTTTGTGAAATAAAATAGTAATAGGAATATTAACCAATGGCTTATAATCATTTATTATTGTTTTAATTTGCTTTATTAGCAGAAAATACTTCAAAAGTTTTTT
Organism: Argiope trifasciata; assembly: GCA_026543055.1. Lineage (NCBI taxonomy): Eukaryota > Metazoa > Arthropoda > Arachnida > Araneae > Araneidae > Argiope > Argiope trifasciata. The sequence goes on from JAPMOQ010054457.1 coordinate 129,286, forward strand.
TTAAAAAAAGTCCAAAATCATTTGTAAGAAATTTCAAATTTTCTCATGGAATTTTAAGCAATACGAATTAAATTTTTCAGCGTATATGTGTAGAATCTCATATGGCTTTACATTTTAAACCCTGAATTTATTTTTAAGCAACATCAAAAAATAAATAAGACTTTAGATTTATAATTAGTTTTTGAAATTCATATCCTTTAGTTTTACAAATATTATGTCGTTGAAAAGAAGCGAAACTCATCAATAAAATATGAGAATTTTATGAGATTTTTTATGCATTTTTTATAAAACATTTATCACATAAAACATTAATAAATAAGTTGCAAAACATTTTTGTATTTAATTTATTCTGGATTCCTTAATAAATAAAAGATTTTTCTTTTGGATTCTTCAATTCCAACTCACTTTTAAATCTCTTGTGGTTAGCGCCTACTTTTATAAAGAAAATAATTACTCTTTTGAAAATTATTAAGATAAAAGGTGCTTTTTCACTTTTAAAAATAAAACAAATCTTTTAGTGAGTCCAAGAATTCTATTGAATATTTATATCTTAATAAAATTTACTATAAATAGAAAAATACAGGATTATGAACGAAAGTGGTTAATGGTTGTTCCCTCCCCGCAGTTTTAAAGTATCGTAAATATCTCTAATAATTATGTTTACTTTTATTCGCTTTTACTTAAAAACAAGTAATAATTTTACGTTTATGGAAAAAGTTCCAACTTTGTTGACCTCCATAACAAAGGAAAACCTCGTGTGGTTAACAAGAGTACCTTTTTATTTCAAAAACATAACTTGCTTCCATTACGAGGGGGAAAATGAGTTTCACAAAATTTAAACACCCGTGAAAAAAAAAGGAATATTTTATAGCAAAAAAAAAAACTAAAGAAAACATTTCAGAAATGTTATTTTGAAAGAAATTCAGAATTTTTTTGGTGACCATTTTTTTCTGTTTCTCTGAAAAGTATTTTCTTTAGAATAAATGAGGCTCTCTAAAGAGAAAAAAAGATGAGATGAAAAGTTATCCAGGTGTTTTTATTTTCTTTTTCAAAACAATGTAAAAAATGACAACCTATAAAAAAAAGTCAATAATTTTTAAAGCAGTGATTTTTCTTTGTTTTTTATACTTTAGAATTTTGCTTCATTAATCACTGGAAGCTCTAAACACTCTTTTTTTTTTTTGTCTTAATTTTAACTTTGAAGTTTTGAATAGTTAATAAATGTATCAAGAATAACATCACAATTATGACAAACAATATTTTAATTTTCAACTGTGAAGAAAGTATGAAATTTGTAATCTCATTAACTATATTTTTTTGCATTTGCTAATTTCTAAATAGAAGGCAACGCATTTTTAATATACTATTTTATCAGGAGATCACGAAATTTGGACAATTTACATGAACAGAAACATTGTTATGGGGATTAATTACGCGTCACATTCTATGCTATACCTGATCTTTTTTATTCATTCCGTCGAACAATTTATATACAGTCACAGCTATATGTCTCTGATCTGATTAGAGATAAATGTACAACACATTTGATGTTTAAATTCTTTAAAATTGAATGCTTATGTACTTAGGCATAGTCATAAGTTTAAATAAATTTATATCTTTAACTAATTTAAATGAATTTATATTTTTACATTAGATAAAGAACTTCAAATACTCTTGAAATATAAATTTACATTATACAGGAAATTTATTTTAAACAGGAAATAAACTAAAACATTTAAATGAAAAATGATTAGTAACAAGCCTGTTTAATGCAAACCAAGCAATGTTTTATTCTAAACTAAAAGAAGAAAGTGCACATGTAATTAACTTTTTTCTGTAGCGTCACAATAAGCACATTATTTTTTTTTTCTATTAACTGAATCATAATAGTGAAGATAATATCAAAATATTTCATCAAATATAATTTGGTAAATAATTTATTAAGTTTATATTAACGGAATAAAATAGTTCAATACAAAAACGTTCAATGTTTCCATGGGAGAATTAAATAAAAAATATTTCTTCAAATATCATTAATTGTAAAAGATATATTTTTATTAACGATGTTCCGCAAAACATAATTTAATATAAATTATTAGATTTTAAACATCTTGATTTCAGATTTATCCTTATGGAATTCTGTAAAACATAAAAAAATATTAAATACATTATTTATCTCTCTTTATCTCTATTTTTTTAAAAAAAACTTTCTTTGCATTATAGTTCTCAAAATTAAATCGAATTGTTTCATTTCGGTGTGTGTAAAATTGCTGGGAAACAAATAGATGCATTATTTTTAGAATCAATCTTAATTTAGATGCTTTAAAAACTTTCAAGCAATATTACAATTCGTATGCAATCATGATATATAAAATTATAATAAAATATCTCTAGTGCGGCACAATTGAGATGTATTAGAAGATTTTTTAAAACTAAGAGACACACTAGAAGATATTTTTTCAAATTTTAATAGAGTAATTCATTAATAAACAGTTCAATTTTTTCAGAGTAGGTCATTAATACATTCATAAATTCATTTCAGTATGAAAAAAACCATAGTAGGTTAATTATTAATTAATTAATTACTATTCAATGAGATAATTAGCATATATTTTGGAACATGATAGTTTAATTTCTAATTTGTGCAGATCCCCAATTCTAATTGGAAATGGCGTCTAGTATGAGTCTTCACGTTGTCTGCCTCAATCAAGTTAGGAAAACATATATCTTTTTTAACAATTTTTTCATCTATGATCAATAGAAAAAGCTTGACCATTTCTATAATTTTAACTTTTATGTAGCTACTAAAACATTATTGAAAAATATATAACTTTGATTGAGACACAAAATGTCCACTGCTTTGCACAGTTTATTTTGATATATAAATCATTGTATTTGCTCATTATTTGTTGAGTTATGATTGTTTTATTGAAGCAATATAACGAAAAAAAGCACTCTTCATAAAAAAAAATTAAATTTCTGAGGGAAAGGGCCTAATAAATATCACCAGTCACATATACCATAGGGTGTGAGGTGGTGGGCACCTTTGTGAATACACGAAAAGGTGGGGATCTGGCTCCTGCCATCGATGAAGGAACGTACTTCCTTAGGGAAGCGTTGTGTCGTGGTCGGTAATGGCCCTTATTATATTAGCTGGGCCAACTTAGTAGGGCGGGTCAGAGAGTCAGCCATACAAAAATATAATTCACTGAATAAATATAAAGAAAGCTTTAATTTTCAGGAACAATCAGCATAACACGCTAGGGAGTTATTAAATATTTTGATACAACTGCTTAAAATATTTCCAATAAATGTACATTAATTTTGATATTAAATAAATTAATAAAAAATTCATTTTTTGAATTCATTATGTACCTTCATAACCGGGATATTATGAAATAATAATGTATTTTCTGTTTAATATATACTGAAGTGACAAAAATCATGGGATAGCAATATGCAAATATGCAGATGGCAGTAGTATCGCAGTGAAAAAGTATAAATGCGCAGTTCGTTTTCCAGAACTTTCATTTGTGTTCAAGTTATTCATGTGAACAGGTTTTTCGTGATTTATGGCGCCACGACGAGAATTAATAGATTTTGAACGTGGAATGTTAGTTGGAGCTAGACGCATGGGTCATTCCATTGCGGATATCGTTAGTGAATTCAACATTCTGAGATCCACAGTATCAAGAGTGTGCCGAGAGTATGAAATTTCAGGCATCACATCCCATAATGGACAGCGCCGTGGGCGACCACCTGCACTTAACGACCGAGACAACCGACGTATGTGTAGAATGGTCAATGTTAATAGACACGCCACACTTCGTCAAATAACTGCAGGAATCAATGTAGGACGTACGAGGGACGTGTCCGATAGGACTGTGCGGCGAAATTTGTCTTCCTTGGGCTATGACAACAGAAGACCGACTCGAGTGTCTTTACTGACAGCACGACATCGCCTGCAGCGACTCTCCTGGGCTCGTGAGCATATCGACTGGTCCCTAGACCAGTGGAAAACCGTGGCGTGGTCAGATGAGTCACGATTTCAGTTGTTACGAGCAGATGGTAGAGTTCGAGTGTGGCGCAGACCCCACGAAGCCATGGACCCAAACTGTCAGCAAGGCACTGTTCAAGCTGGTGGTGGCTGCATAATGATGTTGGCTGTTTTTACATGGCAGGAACTCGGTCCTCTGGTGCAACTGAACCGATCATTGACTGGGAATGGTTATGTTCAGCTGCTTGCAGATCACTTGCAGCCATTCATGGACTTCACGTACCCACATAACGATGGGATTTTTATGGATGACAATTCGCCATGTCACCGGGCCAGAACTGTTCGCGATTGGTTTGAAGAACATTCCGGACAAGTGCAGCGCATGATCTGGCCACCTAGATCACCCGATATGAATCCCATCGAGCATTTATGGGACATCATCGAAAGGTCCGTTCGTGCCCAAACTCCTGCACCATTCACACTTTCACAATTATGGACGTCTATACAGACAGCATGGCTCAATATTCCTGCAGATGACTTCCAATGACTTGTGGACTCCATGACACGTCGAGTTGTTGCACTTCGCCGAGCAAAAGGAGGACCGACACGATATAAACAGTCATCCCATGACTTTTGTCACTTCTGTGTATGTTGTCTTTTATATGCTAAAATATGGCAATCTTATCAAAATTCGCAATGATTTTTATTCATGTTAATAATTTTAAAATTAAGTTTTCATATAAAATAAAAAATGAGCATACAAAATTCATCAGATAGTTTTTTTGAACAACTGTATGCACTCATATATTAAATATGACTCGTAAAAATAAGATAATTGAGAATATTTACACGAACAAAAAGCAATTTTCTTTTGAAATTTTGTAGGTAAAGGCATATTTTATATATGATTTACATAATTACCACTTAATTTATATTTTTAACTATGATAAATGCTAAAGATTGCACCTTATTTTACAAATGACAAATGAAATACTTTTAATCGCATGGCACAAATCGAATGAGACAATTTTGAAATGATTAAAACAAAACGATACAAGAAAAATCGTCTGAAAGCATTATCAATCGGTGTGACAAAATTAATGGAACCACTTGCACTCCCCCCCCCCCTCAGAAACTCATTTTCAATTACAGTCGCAGGGACACGTTGCGATTGCGATGGAATTATTGGATTTGTTATTCCCGTGTGATCTTTTCCGCTAAGCCCCGAATAAACAGTCCTGAAGAGACGGATAACCGTGAAGTGGGCGCCCAACTCGAATGACGGGAGACGACCCTCCCGAACTTAATGTGTGATTTACCGCCCTGGGCCGCAGTTATGCCCGTCATTTATCCGCACAATGAGAAAATGGGGGTTTATGATGCAATCATAAATTTCGTGACTGCATCCCTTAATTCGGGATTTTGCGCCTTGTGGTTATTAGAAATAAGGAACGGAGATACTTCTCATGATCTCCACCGAGAATGGATTGATATCTTCGAAACCAGCCATTATACTCGAGTGAGTTTCGAACGAAAATCGCTTGTGTATAATGGCTTGTTTCCGTTACAAGGAGGTATTTAATACACAAGTTTTATTTTCATTAAGTATGCGCTCATGTGTGATTTGCTGAGAGGATTAAGGATACTCGTTTCAAGGAAGGGACAGGATCATTTAAAAGATTCGTAGTCATATAGTTTATGAATTCTATAAAACAATGTTTCTATGTAAATAAAGTAAAAATTTATATTATTTTCCATTGATTAAGAATATTTTCAAATGGAAAAACTGAGAAATTTTATTTTACAATCTACCAGCGGGTGACCGAGCTCCACTCGGAGAAAACAGGTATCGAAGCTAACTCGAAGATTTAAATTTTCA
>JAPMOQ010054457.1:140161-169153 GCA_026543055.1 Argiope trifasciata
TTTCGTGAAATTGGTTTTCTAAAAGAAAGTAATCTGTAAATTTATCTTTCAATTCCTACAATTAGTTCTTACTATTCCTATATATATATATATATATATACACTGATCAAAAAAAATCCCAACACTAGGAAGGAGCTTTTCTAGATAAATGAAATTTGGTAGGCATGTTTATACATCTGAAAGATGCCGTCGATTCAAATTTCTAGCTACGCACGTAAGTATGGCGCTAGTAGCGACACTATGAACATGCAAATGAAGTGTGCATTAAATAAGCGCTGTAAGGTTCGTGATCATTATTTACAGTTGAGATTTGACGTAGTGGGTTAATGTTAGTCAAGGATGCCTCTGAGAAGACGAAGAAGCCATTATCAACAGATCACTGAGTTTGAACGAGATCGTGTTGTAGGGCTACGAGAAGGTGGGTTTTCGTTCCGCGATATTGCTGAAAGACTTGGCAGGAATGTATCCACTGTGCATGACTATTGGCGGCAGTGGTCAAGGGAAGGTACTGCCTCAAGAAGGGTTCAGGTTCCGGGCGGCCACGTGGTACTACTGAGAGGGAAGACCGTCGTATTCGGCGTATGGCTGTGGCTAATCGTACTCCGTCTGCAGCTGAAATTCGAGCTGCAGTTGGCACCACAGTGACACAACGAACTGTTACAAATCGGTTACTTCAAGGATAGCTCCGAGCCAGATGCCCTGTACTGTGCATTCCACTGACTCCAAAAAACTGCCGTTTGCGACGTGAGTGGTGTCAAGCTGGAGCTCATTGGAGGACGGAGTGGAGATCTGTTGTGTTTTCTGATGAAAGCCGGTTCTGTCTTGGTCGCAGTGATAGCCGTTTGTTGGTTAGAATGAGGCCAGGTGAACGCCTGCTGGTGACCTGTCTGCGGCCTAGACACACAGGGCGTACTCCTGGAGTTATGGTTTGGGGAGCAATTTCGTATGACAGCAGGAGCACTCTCGTGGTTATCCCACCACGAGACTGTAAATTTGTACATCAGTCTAGTGATACAACCTGTTGTGCTGCTATTCATGAACAGCATTCAAGGGGGTGTTTTCCAACAGGATAACGCTCGCCCTCATACCACTATTGTAACCCAACATGCTCTACAGAATGTTGACATGTTACCTTGGCCTTCTAGATCACCATATCTTTCTCCAATCGAGCACGTATGGGACATCATTGGACGACAGCTCCAGCGTCATCCACAACCAGCATTAACCGTCCCTGCATTGACCGCCCAAGTGCAACAGGTATGGAACTCTATCCCACAAACTGATATCCGACACCTGTACGACACAATGCATGCACTTTTGCATGCTTGCCTTCAAAATTCTGGCGGTTACACTAGTTACTAATGTACCAACATTTCACATTTGAAATGGCTCTTCTCACCACTGTGATCTTGAAACTTTAATCAATTAAATGTGTTACCTAGACAAATGTATTCCTAAAATTTCATTACTGTACAATAATTTTTTCTTGGTGTTGGGATTTTTTTTCCATCAGTATATATATATATATATATATATATATATATATATTGGTGGTGATATTCTTTAATAATTGTTTTATTTCTGTAAAAAAATAAAACAAAATCTCTGTCAAATCTGCGTATCTCTTAGGCCTTAATTTCAGGGATTTTCTGGTCACAGTTTGTTCACAGAAAAAAAAATCCCTTAATTTTAATCCCGTCTCTGCCTGAGGGTGTCATTAGGAAAAGTCTTCAGGCCGGATTCTTATTTTATTTTATTCAGTTTCTATTTTTTCTTTTTAGTCTGGTATTTATTACTAGTTGTCTATTGTATATTAAACAATAATGTAATAACTATATTTCCAAAAAAATATGAAGGCTGTAAGAAACTGTTAACGACATTTAATAAATCGAAGTGATTAGGTACCTATAATAGGAAAAATAGATTTTATTGGAATCATTCAAATGCTGGATGCTCACTATGTGTCCTCGGCAACAGGATAAACTAACTCAGAGATAACGTTTCTTTAGAACCCAGTAAACCTAGCAATCATTGTAGCTCCCCATCTTAGTACATAAAATTGTTACCCAAGTACCTAGAAAAAAAATGCAAACTACTTTAAAATAAACAGTCAGAAGGCTATTAGGCTCCTAAAATGCTTATTTTGAAAACTGAATTTGAGCGTAAAATACTATAACAAGATTATCAATTTTAGAATTTCACAAATATACATTTTTCTTAAATAAATAGGCTCATAATTTTCATTTAGATATATTTTACTCCCAAAGCCAGAAAGGGAAATTAATGAATAGAAATATATTTCAACGGAAAGAGAAAAGTTAGTCTCGTGCAAATACGCAGGAATCATGGGAAGATTTACAGGAAACTGAACTTAAAAGTGCTGATAAATAGCTAATTAAAATATTACGCTTCTGGTTTTCCATTAAACTTTTCAGTTATCAACTTCGAATGAAAAATGCGTTTTTCGTAGGTTGGAAGCATTAACTCTCCGATCAGACTATTTACGAGTTCAGTTATTAAACATGAGAGTTACTTCTCACGTATGAAGATAATTGGAGCTTTAACTTGAAACATTTGTTTTTCTATACGAATTATGATTTGGGATACGAAATAAATAAATTTTTAAAAATATATTTGCGTCGGAGCATAGAATTTAGTTTAGATGAATTTTACAGCCCCTTATCTGCTTGAAATTATTTTAAAGTTAGAAAAGTTTATGCTAAAATAAAGCCTCATTCAAATTCCCTCATTTTTGAAACTTGAACAAAGTTATACAACTTCTAAATACAATGTTTCTTTTATCAATAAATCTCTGTAAATCAGTCATTTAAAATATTAAAAATATTTCAAAAGAATTTCAACTTAATTCTTTTTAAATTTTAATTTAAACTTTCTCACACTATTGAAATTTTTATTATTATTATAAAGGAAATTTGTGTAACAATTAAATAGCATTTAATTTTTTTTTATTTAAAGCGAAATAACAAGGTCTCTTTATCCTCGTTTACGTGATGTAACATTTAAGTTGCGTAATTTTAGCTTATATTCCTGAAGAATTTATAAAAATTCTAAAGTCAATTAAATTCTAAAATACTTATATATCCAAAAATACTTATCACACTTACACCAATGTATAGCATCGTCTTTACAAAATCAAAAATTCTTGAATTAATTTTTCATGAAATATAATCCTTATAGAAATGTATTAATCAACATGCAAAAATACAGAAATAAATAATAATCATAAAAATGCAACACATTGTCAACGTTTCAAAGTAAAATTTTAATGCATTTTGTGATCAAAATTCATTACAAATAAAAAAAATTTGTACAGATTTTTTTGCATTTATTTTTTTCATTAATTATTATATGAGTTTTCTATTTTATATTAGTATTAAGTTCTTGCAGTAATCACAGTTAATCAAATATTTTGATTAACTTGATCAGAGTTTAAACAATGTGAGAGGAGGGTACCATTTCAGATGTCGTCATCTGACCCTGGCTCAAAATGATGACATCCGGCCAAAAATAGCAATAGGGTTACTTTACAGCGGGACGTTAATATAACTAAACTAAACAAAACGGTTTCCTTACGTTCTCTAACATTCTAGACTTTTTTTGCTATGCAAAGTAATTGTTTCTGCTCTGGTATAAAATTCTGATAATAATTAATAAAATTTATTCTCTTCATGCATAAAAGTGGGCAGCTTCACTCGTTGTGGGCAGCTTCTCAACCTTATAAAGTTTCAGGTCACCACTTTCCTTCAATAAACTTGTTTGTTAGTTAAAAGCTGACGGTGTGTTGATTTAATTCTTCTTGACAATGTTTTACAGGTTGTCACTCTTCGAAATACTTGTGTTGATAAATGCAACTTTCGCTCTCTAAAATTATTGTTGTTAATCATTTTTGCCCAATTTTTTTTTGGAAACAGCATTTTACATTCGAATAAATAAAATACAATTTAAATTCCATTTTGTGAATCAGAAACGAAATTTTTTCCCTTTTTTTAATTTAGAGGAGAGTTCAGCTGTGGGTCTAGACTTCGAAGGGTGGAGCTGAACAATATCAAGAGTTGAAGCTGAATTCAGCATGATTTCTTTCTTTTCAGTATCCAAGTACAATAAATTATTGCTTTGAGACTAATATTGCTTTGAAAATGTCAATATTTCAACTAATAATGTCTGAAAATGAAACTAATACTGATTGAAATGTGTCGGGCAGAAATTGTATATATAACCTTTATAAATAAACTTGAAGGTTTCGGGTAGAACTATTATTTATTTATTGAAAAGCATGCAATGCTCGCAAGAATATGGGTGGTGAATAAGGGTATACATTATAGTTCATTGAATTAAAACAAAATATTTAAATTAAATGACTAGGAAACAAAATCTAAGTTCAAGAGACTAAATGAAATTAAAATAAGGAAGCATTAATACGAATAAGCATGTTGTTACTGATGTTACTTGCCATGGACAAAGTCAACAATTTTCAGCCGAGCTTGTCCATTACCTTTTGCACAGACCCTTTTTACTTGGGGACTTTTTCACACACAGAACACAGGGTAAACAGTAAGCATGCCCTAACCAGGGATTGAACCCTAGAGTCAGACAATCAAATCCTGATCGTAAAGAAGATAAGATACCCATTGGCCAGGCCACCGCTGCGTATAATCATAAAAATTACATCAAAATGTCCAAAGAATGGAAGATAGCATACTTTACAGCAGTATAAAAAATGTACGTGTATCTATGTGGTAGGGGAGTATTGTGGTGACATCTTAATAATCATGTAACAACCACTAAACATGGGTAATCACTTTTGTATAGGAAATATGTTACGCTCTGCAAATCGGAAGATCGCGAGTTTGATCCTTGGCGCCACAATAACCATAATCCAATCCTTTTGATAATAAGATTGGTGACCTCAGACAATGAGCACTCTCTACGCTCACCATAACGTCTGGCACTATAAAAAAGTCGTTCGTCTCTCCGAAGACTCACTGGTGGGGAGTATTGCGGTGGTATCTTAATAAGCCAGTAACAGCCACTAGACATGGGTGATCACTTTTGCATAGGGAATTTGTTACGAATCTGCAAATTGGAAAGTCGTGAGTTCGATCCTTGGCGGAATTCAAACTCCGCATTGGCATGCCTTTACAATATAAATCACCACATCTATTTACCATTATCTCAACTATTTTAAAGGAGCAATTTAAAATTGAGAATAATGCAAATAACTTATAATGTTATTCCTATCGTCTAGAGATAACAAGCTGAAATCCTGATTTCCTTATAATAGCCATAAATGTTTGCGAATAGAATGAAACAAATGCTTAGTGGCTTATTATGCTGAGCAACATATCGATGAATTTAATTTTCCTAAAATTCTCCTTATAATGCATTTTTTCACTGGAAAATTAATTTCTCCTTTGTTAGAATTCGATTCTGCGTAGACTGCTCAGGATTCCGAGAGTCTTTCACTCCGAGGTCAATGCATCCCTCCCGCATCTGATTGAGTCCCGCACTTGTAAATATCCGCCATAATTAATGAGTTTGTTGATGTCAGCAAACACGAATCCTCGCCCGCATCAGCGCTTTTGTTGGCTGCCTTTGAGCTCGAATGAATGTCTCGAATAATGCAGGCTCGAAAGACTTAAGGTATAAGACTCGAAGGAAGATTTTTGAAAAATCGGATTTTTTAAAAAATTATTTAAAAATATGGTTTTCAGATGTATGGCCAATAATAATACAAAATACTATTAATACAATATATTGAAAATATAATATAATTTGAGAAATAGGATATGATATATTTTGAAAAATTGGAAAATTTGTAGTAAATTTTAATGAAATTTGACCAACGCAATTTACACTCTACACGATATTGTAATGCAGAAATCCTATTTTTCTTTGCACGCAAGTTAGAGGACATAATAATGAATGAAACGAAGCAAAATCTAAGAAAAATCCTGAGATGCAAAGAATGCATGGGTAAAAATATACGTATATATGCATTTTTTCCCAAAATTTAAAGCTTAATTTTTCTAAAAACACCTATAAATGAGAAAGTATTTCACCATCACCAAACCTTTTGGTTCACTTCACTGCCCATATTATTTAAAACATACGCTGAAATTTTTAAGTAAATATATTCACTTCAATTTTAATCATATTTGACTTGATAATTGATTTACATATATATATAAACATTATATGCTATGTAAAAAGGAATACAATAGAAGCAAAATTACAACAAATAGAAAATTGATTAATTGAATTCCTTCTTACTTAGCTGATATTGTTAATTCATACATCTGCATTTTAGTTGTAGCTGCATTTGCGCTCACTAAATACAATGATTGTTTGTTTTTTTTAATTTTGAATTTTAAATATGTTAGAATCCAAAATAACTTTTATTTTCGATTTCGATTTTTTGTTTCGTTTCCGTAATTAGTTTCGTTTACTGAATTATATTAATTTAGGTTTGTTTCATAAATAGGTTTTATTTCATTTGCTTTTCATTTTTGTTTTTGTTGTTTAATTCTGAATTAAATTTTATTTTCGATTTCGAAATGATTAGTTTCGATTTAATTCTTGTTGATTCAAGAAATGCGTTTTAATTATTTTAATGCTTTTATGGTTGTATATATACATATATATATATATAATTGTGTGTGTATATCATCTCACTTGTAGGAACCTTTAATTATTATGCAATGCATTCTGAGAGTAGTTTGAGAAAATTATATGTATAATGACCTTGCAACTTTAATTAACTCCTCGTTCCTAGTTATAGCTGGATTAATGATTCGCTACCCTGCGCACCTCTCAGATTATTCCAATGATGGTTAATGCTTTACACAAACTGTATTACCATCTTTTTGAAAGCAGATCAGTTATATTAAAATTTGTGTAATGAAGAATGTGTATACATATAAACAGCAATGATTATTTCCTCTATACTAATGTTTTGCTTATAGCAGAAGAAAGAATTTTTACATAAACATTCTTTCATAACAACGAGGAAATTTGGATACATGTTAATATTTTGAGTTAGCGTAGAGTTAATTTATAAAGATTTTGTCTCTAGATATTTTTTACTTGGTTTACGTGCTATATTCGTTTATTCTTTTACATAAAAGACATTTAAACCATTATTGATAAGATGCTAGATTTGCTTTTTTAGTTAAGACGAAAGACGTGTCAGATTGTATTTGTAAGTTATATCGATGTATTAATTGCTCGCAAACGTTGCATATTACTTAGCCCAATTAAAGGGTTTAAATAATTATCAAAGTAACATACAAAGAAAAGTTCATATTCGCTTATAATAGATCTACTTAATTGTTTAACTAAAAACAATAATCGTCTTTACTACGCAAATTATTTTTTACGACGTTTCATAAATAATTATATACCACTACTGTGATTTTATTATTATCCCCTTAACATAAAAAAGTGATAAAAATTTTTGCATCTTTTGCTATTACAAGTTTAAACTCCCACATATAGGATTTCGAAATTCGAAAGATTTTCATGCAATAAATTGTTTTAGGTAACCGTTTCGATAGTATTTGAATCATTTTAACTTGCAGAATGTCGACAAATATTATTGTGCTTTTCTTTTCTTTATTTCACCTGAAATACATTATATAAACAACTCATGTGCATTGCTGAGATGAATTTTAAGCGTTTGATATTATTGTGATGGAATTCATTACATTTAATAAGGATGTGACTTTTAGATGCATATGATTATCAGAAAAATAGGAATAAGTTTTATAGTTAAGAAAAATCAAAAATCAAACAAATAATAATAAGATTTAAGCACGTTCTCTCTCAACATTTAATCTCGTTCACAGTGCAAGTCTTTAAATGTGTGAGTCTTCGTTGAATAATAAGCTCGCTTTTCTTTACTTTTTATCTATATCTATACTTATAATAAAGCTCAATGTGTGTGTGTGTGTGTGCGTGTGTGTGTCTGTGTGTTGGCGCTCTACAGGCCAGACCGTTGGACCTACAGCTACCAAATTTGGTGCATGTATACCTCGGAGTTCGGGAATGTGCACCTCGGAGCCCTTTTTTCGAATTTTTAATTAGAATTTGAATTAATTAAAATTTAAGCGAAATTTCGACGTTTTTCCGCTATAACTTCCGAAAATATTATCGGATAAACATGATTTTAACATCAATTTAAAGATAAAAAAATTAGCTTTCTAATAGTATCAGTATTTTAACATTTAACTTAAGCCTCTATTTGTAATGAATTTTTAAAGAAGCATTTCAACTATATTTTTCAACAATATATTTCGGACAAAACAATAAAATTTAATCTGCAGGAGCACGTTACGAGTGGAAGGGGGAAAATTATCTTTTATCAATAGGTTGCCATCAGATAAATAAAAACTCAAATTAAAAAAAAAAATAATTGTTGCAAATTAAACATTTAAAAATGCAATTTTCAGCACGTGTCTGCATGAAATGAAATAAATATGAAATATGTTTTTTCTTTTTCAAAAAAAGAAAATGCAAAGAATTTTTTGTGACTTTTACAATATTATTAATTAAATAAATCAGCTTTGTTTAATAATAGAAATACATCTATAAAAAAGTCTAAATGAAGTAAATAGCTGCATAGTATGTAGCACGAGTCTATAAATGCTTTGAAAAATGAAGAATATTTAGCTTTTAATTAAAAAGAGATGAACTTGTGATATCAGTGTTTTAATGTATAACTCAAGCTTCTATTTTTAACGAATTTTTAAAGAAATATTTTAACCATGTTTATTTGAGCACGTGACTGGATAAAATAAAATAAAACAACGCCGTAAGATCAAATAAAAAAAAAACTATCATCGCAAATCAAATCTAAAGAAATATAACTTTCAGCATGTGACTAGATAAAATAACATAAATATAAAATGAGATATCTTCTAAAAAAATAAATGCAAGGCAATGTACTATATGATCGTTTGCAATAGATATATAATTCGATCCATAAATTATCTTTATTTACAATAAACCTGGTTGAATTTAGACAGAATATGCATTGAAATCCGGACTTAATGGCATATTTCTATAATCGTTTGTAATATCTGTATCATTAATTCAACAATTTTTCCCCTTTTTCGCTTTCTTTAAAAAACATATTTAACATTTTGGCAACATCACCGAAAAAAACATTTTTAATATTTTGGAAGCATAATCGATAAATTGTTAGAGCATTAAACTCAAAAAGTTTTTTCGTATAAAGCTACCGACTCTTTAAATACTAATAACTGAATCTTTTAATTTTAACTATTCCTTAAATTTTGGCTAATGAATATGTGATTTAATTGAAAATTTTAGAACGCATTACTCATGGCGAACCAGCTGGTCGCCAAAGGCGGCTAGTAATAGATATGAAACATAATGTCAATAAATCAGTAAACACTTCTTTTTAACGTCTTATTTTACTTGTAGTGAAGGAAAAATTAAAAGCTAAAGAGCAAAATTAACAGAAAGATTTTACACTTAAAATATTTGTTTGTATTCGAAGCTTGCATGTGATAGTGTCAATTTTCTCATCTCAAATTCAGAGTAAATAAATGTTTACCTTTACTTTATATTTAACGTTTACATATAAATAAAACATGTTTAAAATCTCTTAATATCTTTAGTCGTTAAATTCTTTTTTATTCAAAAGGGTCCTTTTATTCTAAAGTTAGAACCACTATTTTCATACATTAGGTGCAATTAATTGCAAAGGATTAAATTGTAATTTGAATAAAAATTATCAGTATCATATTGGTGAAGTCGATATTTGCTATAATCAAATAACAAAATAAAATACGTTTTCCATTTAATTATCTAATACTATAATACGAGGAATGGTTTCCAAGTCGAAAATCGCCCCAGAATTAATAAACTCCGGTAAACTTGGGGTCTGGGGTTTTTGGCCACGAGGAATCGATTGGCGCCGGTTTTGAAGCGCTACGGTCAAGCAGTTCGGAGTTACAGATAGGATATTTTCAAACTTTATTAGTTCGCCATAATGGCTACTTAAATTTTCAAGCGGTAACGTGCTGCCATCTATAGCCAATAGGGCGAACTAATAAAGTTTTATGTTTATGCTGTTATATGTTTGTAATATGTTTCTTATGTATGTATATATGTTTGGTTTTTCTAAATAAATTTGTCAAAAATATTAAACTTCAACACACTTCAATCTTTACCTTTACTTTACCTTTGTATAGAATAGTTCCCTTTCCAAACTCTAACTTTGTTTAGAATAGTTTACAATGGTGCACTTTAACCGGTTATCTTTTCACCAATGGTTTCACAAATTTTCTTATGGCATGTATTGTTTCGATAAATCACAATTGAAAATTTAAATCTTCGAGTTAGCTTCGATACCTGTTTTCTCCGAGCGGAGCTCGGTCACCCGCTGGTATTTAAATAAACCAGATCATTTTGGAAAGAAATGACAATTGATTTGTTTTTTTTTGGGGGGGGGCTGATATAATGGGAAGTGAAAGGAAGGATTTTAACGATATGATAAACATTTCCTAATTTTTATTTAACAACCCTGAATTTTCAAAACATGGAATTAAAATTCCTCGTAAAAGTATGCGTTGTATCAGGCGCTGTGTTCATTTGAACATAAATTATTATTTAAGCGATTTTACTGATTTATTATATATCTTGGCTTAACAATGTAATCTAATGCATAAAGCTTATAAATCCTGTTATTGATTTTTCGTAAAACTCCATCAATAAAGTTTAGTTTAGATTTAATTTTAAAAAAACCAGAAGACGTGAATATTTTGAGATAAATAAAAAAAACATTCAAAATAAAGATGCCCCTTCAGTAGAAAATAGAAGAATAAAAAAGTAGTCATTGTACAAAAAAATTTGTATCAAAACTAGAGTATATTCGTGCCATTTAATTAGAAAATAGAGGTATAAGAAAAATCGCAGTAGTACAAAAAAACTTGTATCAGAACCAGAATACATTCGTGGACAAAAATAATAAAACAAATGTGCAATATCTAAAAACGACTTAAAGATCTCACTGTTCTAAATGCTAGTAGGAAGATGTGCGATGAATAATTTCGAATATTAATTAGCACAGGTCATTTTACGAATCGAAGGAACATACGATCCTAAATATCAATCAGATTCTTTCCTAATTCCTTCCTGAGTGGCAACGGCCCAAGAAAGGTGATTTAATTCCAGGGGAGGGAACAGGGCATTTTCTTTCTGGCAAGCAGCCCCCTGCCAGCTACCGAGTAAGAAAGAAAGCGGTCGATGATTGGATCACCTCTTCCACATGCCGAGGAATCTGCAATATTTACAACATATATTTTTTTCTAGGGTATTATTATTCCTGTTCCTACCACACCGTGCTTTATTTTATTTTTTAAAATTAAATATCATTTGAGGTATCTGATTGAAAAAAAAACTGAAAACAATACGAAGGAATCTTAACAACTACCGTATATGCAATTGATTTTGATGTAAAGATCTATTACTTTGTTATAAAATGGATTGTTACTCCGTAGTTAACTTGCTTTGTTGCATTTATGAACGAATATATTCAATGGAACTTGACCAATAAGAAAAGTACACCATAAATTCGATTTGTCGAAAAAATTACAGCAAAAAGTTAGAAAAAAAATAAAGCTAGTAAAATCCTTAGAAAAAAAATCGAAATAACCATATACAGGATAAAAGCCAAATTTATTTTAGCAATTTGCAAAACCTGGAATTTTTTTAACACATATTCAATTCTGAAAATATAATTGCAATCTTTTCGACCTTTACTTTTTTATTACATTTTTTTGAAATTTACTCGAATTTAGAGTGCTCCTTTAATTTCAAAAATGAATATGTGTTAAAAAAGTACCAGGCATTGCAGATTGCTAAAATAAATTTGGCATTTTTTCCTGTAAATAGTTATTTCGTTTTGTCAAAAACTTTTATTGTAAAAGGTTAGAAAAAAAAGCATAAAACGTATCCGATCATTTATAGTTTATTTTTTAAATTTTTTTTTTAATTTTTATAATAAAGAAAATATAATTAATATTTATTCACCTAGTAAACAAATAACATTAATCATGAATAAAAAAGTAAATAAAACCTAATCAAAGTATTTATTTATTTTAAGCGACAACATTTAGTTTACAATAATTGTACTCTAACATTTTAAATATATAGATACATATATAAATTAAATAAAGTAAGAAATTTTTTTCTTACTGTTTTGATTGAACAAATGACTTTATTGAATAAACAAAACACAATTAAAGAAGACATAAGACAAATACCGAAGCATTTGATAAACGATAAAGAAATAGAAAATTCAGATCCAAGGAAAACTGTTATTATTTTAAGTTTTCAAATTAATCAAAAGAAATTCATATTAAAAGCGATATTTCAATAAATAATTTTAAACAATCGGATCATGGAAGAATAAATACTTCGAATTAAAATAATTCTGTATATTTATTTAGCCAAATATCTCTGTTGTTATTTGCTACATTGAATTAAGCTACTTTTCTTCTTATCCCTTTCTGTTAATCTACATAATAAGCAAGATAAACGATTAAAATAAGACAAAAAAAGAAAAATAATCCTATATCGTTATTAATATGCCATTCTGAAAAGTTCGGGGCTTTTGCTCCGTCTCAAAATCTGAAATGTAGTCTGGTTCATTCTCAATTCTTCATCGTTTGGTGTTCTCAATATTTTCACAGAAAACTAAAAAAAGAGAGAGAGGAAAGTGATCATTTTTTAAATATAGTGGATTTTGGCACTGCAAAACAAAATTAAATCTCTTAAATCAAAATTATTATATACGTTATTATGTCAAAGTTAAATCCTGTAGATGAATACTTTTTAAATTAGAGTTGTTTTCACACAATATTATTTTTATTGTCTTATTTCAAATTATTTTGATTGGCTAGTTATACTTCAAAGCGGTAAATCAGTGAAGAATACAGGAAAAATTCGTCCAATTATTGAAATTAAGGACTCAGACTGTGATCCGATCAAGGACTCACTTTGCAATAAATAGAAAAATCATGGTTTGAGCTTCGATTTCGTATCCAGGAGTCATGAGTTCTAAGTAAAGAAAATTATTATGGTTCATTATTAGGGTTCCATCTGGGCGACTTTGTCAAAATTTTTCCGCATGGATTTTTTCGGTAAAAGAAGTTTTTCCTCGCAAACAATTTTTTTTCAATTCTCATCAGAAGTAGTAATGGCAAAGCGACCATTGATGACACATATCGAGTCCCATAAGCTTTAATATGAAATTAAAATTTTGTAAATGAATTGACTCTGATTGGTAAACTCTGTTTCCATAAGGAAGATGTTATCTAGTTGTATTTTTTTTTTTCAATTTCTCTCAAAAATGGGAGTGGTAAAAAATAACTAAGGTAATCGACTATGTTAGAAAGAAAAAATTTGAAAATTAGGTTTTTCATAAACTATTTACGGATTTTAGATATATTATTAATAACAAACACTAAAAATACTAATACAATCATTAAGAAAATTTGTAGTCAATTTTATTGAAACTGTTATACTCTACGCAAAATTGTTATGCAGCAATCGTATTTTTCTTTGCACACAAGTTATAAAATAGAATGAGCCAAAATCTTTAAAAAAAATGGAGATTTAAAGAATTTATGGGTAAAAATATGCGCATATATGCCTTTTCTCCATACATTTGCAACTTAATTTTTCTAAAAACATCTGCAAATGAAAAAGTATCTCACCAACAATAAAACTTTTGGTCATTTCTTTGCCCATATTATTTGAAACACACCTTGAAAAATTTACGTAAATACCTCTATTAGTTTTGGGAATATCATATTAACGGTGAAGAATTTTTATGAAAATTAAAGTTTTCAAAGAAGGGAAGAGAAAGACAAATTTTAGCTGAAAAAGTATGTGACCCTGAATGATAGGTCAGGCCTTCTTTTTCTAAGAAAAGGTAAACATTTTTGGGAAGAGGAAACTCTGTTCTACAAGAATTTTAAAGTAAAATCGCCAATGTGGTTGATAGCCAGGGTTTATAACGTGGAATCTTAATATTTGGTAGATTAACTTGATGTCGTTAAATTTCGCAGGAAAAAGATAAATCCAGTGGCTGGAACTGGCGTATACTGCTACGGAACTGTACACATATGTACAATGCAAACAATGCTTTTTAAAAATTTCTATTGAAATTAAAGACCACGGAGGATTGCCAACAACCGATGGCATATTTAGAAGACAAAAGCTTTCAAATAAAAATTTGGGGAAATAATCAATATACAGGCAATAACTATCAATATATAATTATAATCACTATATGACATTTAGTACTGCAATACTTTTAGAAATTATTGCAAAGAATTTTAGTCTCATTCTGAAATGATTAAAACTTTGAAAATAAGCTTAATAGCGCAAAATCCTACTCTTTAAAGTTTTATGTTGTCTTTATCAGTCAATTAAATTAAAATTCATGCCCGATATATGATGCAGTCAGAGCATGAAAATATTTTTTCAATCCATATACAGAATGAATGCCATTCTGCACTTATCTATACTTATAATAAAGCTCAATGTGTGTGTGTGTGTGTGTGTGTGTGTGTGTGTGTGTGTGTGTGTGTTGGCGCTCTACAGGCCAGACCGTTGGACCTACAGCTACCAAATTTGGTACATGTATACCTTGGAGGTCGGGAATGTGCACCTCGGAGCCCTTTTTTGAATTTTTAATTAGAATTTGAATTAATTAAAATTTAAGCAAAATTTCGACGTTTTCCCGCTATAACTTCCGAAATTATTATCGGACAAACATGATTTTAACATCAATTTAAAGATAAAAAAATTAGCTTTCTAATGGTATCAGTGTTTTAATGTATAACTCAAGCTTCTATTTTTAACGAATTTTTAAAGAAATATTTCAACCATGTCTTTTTAGCACGTGACTGGATAACATAAAATAATACAATGCCGGAAGTTCAAATGAAAAACCAACAACTATCATCGTAAATCAAATCTAAAAAAATACAACTTTCAACACGTGACTGGATAAAATAACATAAATATAAAATGTGATATCTTCTATAAAAATAAATGTAAGGCAAAGGATTCAAGAAATCGTTTGCAATATTTATATCATTAATTCCATAAATTATCTTTATTTACAGTAAACCTGATTGAATTTAGACAGGATATGCATTGAAATCCCGACTTAATGGCATATTTCTATAATCGTTTGCAATATCTGTATCATTAATTCAATAATTTTTTCCCTTTTTCGCTTTCTTTAAAAAAGATATTTAACATTTTGGCAATATCACCGAAAAAAACATTTTTAATATTTTGGAATTATAATTGATAAATTATTAGAGCATTAAACTCAAAAAGTTTTTCCGAATAAAGTTACCGATTCTTTATCTACTAATAACTGAATCTTTTAACTTAAACTATTTCTTAAATTTTGGCTAAAAAATATCTGATTTAATTGGAAATTTTAGAACGCATTACTCATGGCGAACCAGCTGGTCGCCAAAGGCGGCTAGTATTATATAGAATGTAACAAAGGTTTGGTCACAATTCGGAAGAACTATAAGTATCACAGAATTTTTGTTTTGGAAATTAGCAAAATTCCTGACTTTTATCTTTTGGTAATTAAAAAATCATCTTTCAGATAATAAATTTTCAATGAAAAATGTTGAATGACTGAGTCCTTCCTTTTCGAAAATTAGATTCCTATCTAAAAAGTCTTGTCTCTGATAACGTTAGAAGTGAAAATTAAGACATTAGTTGCAACTCAATCAAATTATTATATTTTTATAAGAAATTTTAAAAATTTGATCTATGCTTCCATGATGTAACAGAGACCTCTCAATGCGTTATCTTCCTGAACAAAAAAAGTTTTGCGGAAATAAGGGACAAAAAGATAAAGATGCTTCGGATCATGTTAAACTTCTGGAGATATTTCGGCCTCTGCAGAATTCTTCCAGCTACATTCAATTCAACAAGACCCTACAATGTGTTCGCTTCTTATTTTTTCTGTTATTGTTTGACGAATAAATCAAGTTGCTGAGAGCGCTTCTTGAAAGATATGGTCTCATGTTTTTCTTCTTTTTTTTTCATTCCATCCTGGAAAGAAAAAAAAAAGAAAGAACACAAAGACGGCGCGCAAATAGTAGAAATTCAGAAGTCCCCCGACAACTCAACCTCACCCCCTCCCGAGAATAGGGAAGCGACTCGGAAAATTTATATAAGTATGTCTTGAAATATTTATGCTGTTCCGCCTCTCCCATTTCATATTTTGCTTTTATTTAGAAAGTATAATACAGATATTAATAAGAGGTAAAAGGATTCTGAAGGCCGGCGTCCTGGCTTAGGGATAGCATCTCTTCCTAGTGCTCTGGGCGTCCCGGGTTCGAGTCCGATTCGAGTTGTTATTCTGTGTTCAGTCTGTGAGTAGTGTGAATGAGAACTCTGTAAAAAGATGCTCTACAAGTGAATGTGAAGCATGAACTAGCTGAGTCGTACTCTTTCCCCTGAGTCGTACTCTTTCCTAGAAAACAAGGGATGATAATTTAGGCGTAAGATCGCTGACAGCGATTAGCGGGCACGTCAATGAAAAGTGCCATTGGATACAATAACAACAGGATTCTGAGGTAATCTTATTTATAGTATAAAAATGAAGAGCTGAACATGGAAAAATTAAAAACGCTCATCGATGTAAATGTTTATCTTCCTTTTCAGCGAGATGGGGTAGTTTTAAAAGTGGAGGGTTTAACAAATGTCTTAATTATGACTTATCTTACTTCGCCTAAAATGATTAACTCAATATAATTAACAGACTCACAATAAAGGAGGAATGTTAAACTACCATTGATTAGAGTTTTATTTAGTTTGGTTATATTAACGTCCCGTTTTGAAGCAGCATTAAGGTTATTGTGTGACGGACTTTGTCATTCAGATGACGAGAACAACACATGAGATGGCATTTCCCTCCAAACTTCCTCACCACACCAGTGGGAGGACATTTGTCCCGACGGATTCAACGTGCATCAGACCCACTGACACGCTGGTTCTTCGGTGTATTCGGGTCCCAACCTGCAACCTCACGGTTCTGAAGCCGAGACCTCTCCACCAGACCACAGCTGTCTCCAATATTGATTAGAGCGACCTCAGCTTAGTTTAATTACACTAACGCCATGCTTCTGAAAACGACAATAGGGCTATTTGGGAATGGTCCTAGCAATTTTGAACTCCGGACAGATGTAAAATTACAATACCTGAGCTGGTACCTTCTCTCCAAACCTCCACACCACACCGGAGGGAGAATATGCACTACACCCGCTTACACTACGATTCTTCTGTGGAATAGGGCCTCGAACCTGCAACCTCCCTGTTCCGAAGCAGAGACCTTACCACTAGTTGACCTCAGCCTGAAAAGATTTTAGATTTTCCTTCGTCTTTTCTGGTTAGGATGGTAACAGAAGATTTCCATCAATGGAATAACCCCATGAACACTGACCTATCCTCGTTTCCCATCAAGGGCGCACTACGAGAATCGGTTTGTTCACCCACTTCAGGACCCTCAAATTTTTTCACATGGCCATGCATGAGATCAGTTCCAGTTACCAACTTAAACGCCAATCCGGCTAGTAAATGATCATTGACACCCATCTCTCTCCATGCGACCAAAACTTCGCCGTCAAAATTTAATGCCTCGCTAAATGGAATGCTGTGCATCACCTAATTAAATTATTTAATTAAATCCGGAGCATGAGAATGAGGGGTTGGGGCTAGCTAATTGCACGGGGAGGGTGAACTTTAATAATGTTTGGTCAGGTGAAACGAATCTTTCATGCTCCCTTCCCTCTCACCCATCCGGGGATTTCAAGATATCCGATGAGTGCCGATGCTGGACACGTTTCCCCCATTAATGGACCCTTTATAATTTTCCACCAGGTCACTGCAGCCTTTTGAGAAACATCAGAGAATTTCGTCTAGAAGCAACCTCAGAGAATTTTGCCAAGAAGCCACCTCAGAAGATTTCGACTAGAAGCCACCTCAGAGGATTTCGACTAGAAGCCACCTCAGAGGATTTCGACTAGAAGCCACCTCAGAGGATTTCGCCAGAAGCAACCTCTGAGAATTTCGCCACGAAGCAACCTCAGAGGATTTCGCGTAAAGGCAATCTCAGAGAATTTCACCTAGAAGCAATCTCGGGGGATTTCACCTAGAAGCAACCTAGAATGCGGACAAAAAGGCATCACTTGAAGGACAAATCTCACATTCCAATATGGGAGTGTAGATTACTTTTAGGGAAGAGTTTCAGACGTATTGACACATATTTTCTTAACGCTAATTAACCTGTTAACTGGATTGGACGAATTATTTCAATTCAAAGTGAATTGATTAATTATTTGCTTAACAGGATCAGACGATAGGCAAAGGAAAAAGTTTTGAATTTCAATCCTTCCAATTGAAGTTCTGCAACCATGGGACGCTTAAGGCGATTTGGCCACTCTTACTGTATAATGCTTTCCTTTAAATTTCAGGCATTAAATATTTATTTTGGATCTCAACTAAAAATTAATTGTCATTCATATTCAGCGTAAATGTCAAATTTTGAAAATTTATATTTACATCAAAGTTTTTTATAGTGAAAGGGATTCATTATTTTCACATATAGACAAAAAGTATAAATAAATCATCTTTGTTTAGATCAACTTTTTTGGTACATATTAATTGATAAATCAGTATTTCTCGGACAATTGAGGCTAGTTCAAAGACCAGTTGATGGGCTTCATTTCTACCCTATCAAGTTCCTAAAAATACAAGCTGCTAGAATTTGGCAAACGCGAGTTCAGTTGCTTAAGAATGACTTTGAGCCATGTTTTTATTTATTTATTTATTTATTTTTTTGGATTGATAAAGTTAATTTTAAATTAAGGTTAACAAATCAGTTACAATTGTTTTTAAATTTTTAATTAAAAACTCAAAACAATTTCTTAAACAATGTTTTTTAAGCCTCATAAAAAGCAACTAACTGCTGTAAAATAACAAGAAAAACTTAAGATGTAAGATTAAATAAGTATATATATAGATATTTTGCCACATTTCTTTACAAGAAATATTTTATTTATTTTTAACTAAAGCTTTTCTTCAGTATTTCCTGCCTTTCTGCCGTATTATATGGGGTAAATGAGCATTGTTAATGAGAATGCGCAGTAAGATCTATAATGATAATAAAATGCACTTTCTTAACAAGTTTTATTCAATCTCTAAAGAAAGACCAACATTATAAAACAGCTTTTTTTAGAAAAATGTACATTTGAAAGGACAACTATTTTGTAACATCAATGGATTTAACATACTTGTGTGCAATTAAGTGCATGTAATACACCGAATTATTAAAAATCTATGTATTAAAATTAATTAGAATAAACAAACAGCTATTCCTTCATCCTCAACGACTGTACAAATCATTTGTTTTTACTTCATAAAAAAGACCATGATCCTTAAAAATGTCATTTGTGATCACTTGGTTCCCATAACTCTTTTTTTTTCTGAGAGGGAAATTTCAAATAAAAAAAAATCGTTGTTGCACATTTTCAACTATAGAAAAACATAACAAAGTCTAAGTTTTCAAATACTGCATCGATTTCATTAATTTTCCTTTCTTTTGAAAGCCTAGGATGCCAGGATATATTATTAACTGTCACTTTCATATCTACCAGCGGATGACCGAGCTCCGCTCGGAGAAAACAGGTATCGAAGCTAACTCGAAGATTTAAATTTTCAATTGTGATTTATCAAAACAATACATGCCATAAGAAAATTTGTGAAACCATTGGTGAAAAGATAACCGGTTAAAGTGCACCATTTTAAACTATTCTAAACAAAGTTAGAGTTTGGAAAGGGAACTATTCTATACAAAGGTAAAGTAAAGGTAAAGATTGAAGTGTGTTGAAGTTCAATATTTGACAAATTTATTTAGAAAAACCAAACATATTATAAACCTATAACAGCATAAACATAAAACTTTATTAGTTCGCCATATTGGCTATAGATGGCAGCACGTTACCGCTTGAAAATTTAAGTAGCCATTATGGCGAACTAATAAAGTTTGAAAATATCCTTTCTGTAACTCCGAACTGCTCGACCGTAGCGCTTCAAAACCGGTGCCAATCGATTTCTCGTGGCCAAAAACCCCAGTTCCCCAAGTTTACCGGAGTTTATTAATTCTGGGGCGATTTTCGACTTGGCAACCATTCCTCGTATTATAGTATTAGATAACCTCATTCTTCATAGATGTTTTAAAATATAACCTTGATATAACTCTAAGCTTAAGTAACTGATGTCACCTATTAATTTCACAACTTTGCTGAATGACGTCTATACTTATTGCTTAATTTCAAATAGGGTTTTAATTTGGTGTAATAAAGGGCAGAGCATTATAATCAAAACTGCTTGATATTCCTAATTTAACGCTATTAATATCACATACGAGTAGTTGGTCGTCGAAGGAGCGTATTAAATTTAAATAAAATATGTAAATGTTGGCTTAATTTTGTGCCTTGTATTAACAAGTTGACTGCCAATTACGAGATAACTAGTAGATCGCGTTCTTTTCTTGGAAGCCGACTACGAGTTATCTCGTACTGTGTTTACTTGCCATTTTTGTGCAACTACGAATAAACTCGTAGTGTATCAGTGCTCATATCGATAGATGGCTTCTGGGAAAAAAACAAAAAATCAATCCTGGCTTGCATGAACAGAAAATTTATTAAAGAAAGAAAAAATATAATTGTAAAAATGAGTTAGTGTCATTTTAGGCCAAATTTCTGAAAAGTGCCATGGCGTTCAACATGTTAAAAGCTTCTTAAGAATCGAATATAAGATGTGAATGTAATGCTTTTTTCTTCAAGTAGATTGATCATTGAGATAGAAAAATTGCGGTTACATTTTAAAATTTCTTTCACTAAAAGTAGTACAAAAACAACAATAAAAAATATAGCTCTATTAAATCACTTGAAAAGTATGCTTACTATTGGGTTTGTTAATAAATTCGTAGTGTTTCAATCAAAGACATTTATTTAAAAAAAATCATTAGTAATAACATTCGATTAATCGATTATACATTCTCCATTGCTGTTTACGACCTCCTCCCATCTCTCGACCGATTTGTCGATGCCGTTCCGCCAAAAAAAACTCCCGGTCTGGTTTTTAAGGCCCTTCTTATTATCGAAGGTAACGCCCCTCATATAGTTCGACAGAGATCGGAAAAGATGGTAATTTAAATGCGCAAGTTCCGGAAAATACGGGTATGCTAAAAGACCTCCATTCAAGCTTTTGGTGAGTGGCTTTGAAGGCTTGCGTAACATGGGGCCTGGCGTTGTCGTGAAGGAGTATGGTTTGGCGTTGTCGACGGGGTCTTTTCAGTCGCATAGGCTCTTTCATGCGGTGTAGCTGGGTTGAGACCCTTGGTGACCGTGATATTCCTTTCGAGAATTTCCCAGTACACCATGCCCACCCATTCCCCCTCCCCCAAACGCATATCATGGTCTCCTTTGGATGGATGCCAGGCTTGACCATTTCCGTGTTGCAGACTTGCTTATGATACCTTCTCCGTATTCGTTGTAAATGTCCCATGCTGCTTAAGCAGTGTTTTTGGCCTGGATGAAAAGCGAAGAAGAGCAGGTGTCGAAAATGTGGAGTATTACTTCCTGGTTATTCCAATTCTAAGCCTTAAAAGTAATTAATACTCAAATTACTCAAAAAGACAATTAGTACATTTTTGTAGAGCAGAGAGAGCTCTATTGAATAAATACTAGACACTTTGTCAAACAGGAAAATAATTGTTGGGAACCAATGTAAATTTAAACGCGCTATGAACTTATTCCCCAACCCAATATTTCAAATAGAAGAATTATCAAATGAATTTTGAGATGTTGATTGGCGTTCTGAACTCATTCGGCATTCGGAAATCGCATTTCAATACGATTCCTAAAATATTTAATGCCCCCCTATCTGCTCCCCCCCCTCTAAAAATACATTCATTTTCTTCTGAACATCTTCGGAGCATTAAATATTTATGAAAGAACTTCTCGTACACAGAAACGCCATTAATGTGACTCAACAATTCCTGCAAAAACTGACGCCGGAGATGCATCGTTTCGAAAAAGAAAAAAGAAAAAACAAAATTCCAAAATGGATAGAAGGAGAAGAAAATGATAAACAAAAAAAAGTGAAATCCCTTTTGGGAATAAACAACCAAAGTTTGGTGGAATTTGAACTGAGCGGAAGCGGAGAAAAGAATGCGAAGTTTTTGAAAAGAAGTTTCCGAGGTTCAAACTATCTAGACTAATGAAGATTTATGGCTAAACTTAAGTGGTTCATATCATTTTAACTAAGCAGCGGGTCTCAAATTCGAAACAGGCCTCCTCATTAGGAAAGTGTACTCACTAAACAGCGGAGATGACAGCCGCTTCTTTAGCAGGTCGAATCTGTCAACTTTTTTACTTCGAGGGCAATGAAATTCTTCAGATTCTTTTCTCAATTTCTTCGGTGGGTTATTCCTTTAAGAGAAACTTTTTTAACGAAGGATAAGCTTGAATTGCTTATAAATTACTGAATTTTAGGCAGGTTGTCGAGTAGGAGATGGCTGCAAGTTTTAAGGGCTTCCGGCAGGAAACATGAAATTATTGTGTACAAAAACCACGCTAAGCAGGTTTAGTTTAGTTCAGTTATATTAGCGCCTAATTGTAAAGCAACACTAGGGCTATTTTGGGACGGACCTCGTAATTTTGAATCCAAATCAGATGACGAGGATAGCACCTGAGGTGGCACCCCCCTTTCCACACCAGCGGGAGGACTTTTGGCCTGACATATTTAACTTGCCAAATACCCCTTTACACAACGGTTCTCCGGTGGAATCGAGTCTCGAAACAGCATTAAACCTTTTGATGCTTAAACAACTTTAAAGCCGTCGCCCAGGTATAGTGGTAGCGTGTCTTCTTTGAGATCTGGGCGTCCTGGGTCCGAGTCCCGTTTCGGGCATAGTTGTTCTATCTGGGAGTTGTATGAATGTGCCCCCCTAAAAAAGGGGTTGTTCAAGTGAATGTGTGTGTCATCTTCATATCAACTAGACGTCAGACTTCTGCCACTAGGGTTCTCAGAGGTCTTTACCCTCAGAAGCTACTGCACCCTCTTTCCATGGAAACACGGATACGACATCATCAACAGCAGCTTTAAAATGACACTCCCCAAGTAATTTAATTTTATACAATTTTTTAAGTAAATAAGCAACCATAAAACATAATTAAATAACATATACAGATTATTGACTTCTATCATATTCAGCATCGAATGGCGAACATTCTTACGACATTGAAACAAAATGTCCATTTTCTTTTATAATATCACACAACGCACACACTATTTCAATGCTGAACTGTAGCGTATAGATGTCTTAGAAAAGCCTAGCATAGAAAAGTCTGATTGCTTATTTTTACTTTTATTTTAAAATAATTACCTTGAATAGCCATTTCTTGTTTATCACGAAGTGCTCACTATTATATCAATTGCTTGATTCTTTAAAATGAATTGACCATCAGTCAATTTTAAAGAGCATGCTGATTTAGTGAAATATTGTATGCTATCATCCAGCTTATTATAAAAAAAATTTCTGAGTACTGTGCCTTGTTAAAAATAGAAATTAATTTTAGTCTATTGTCTTTTAAAAACCCTTTCCACTTTATTTTGTATCCCTTTCTATTTTATTTCAGTTTGTTGTCAAAAATAAAAAAAAGCATTTCACTTTTCTAATTGTTTACAAATAAGTATATATCTTCACTCGCTAGGTTCAAATATTATCTCAGAACATCGAATCTTTCTAGGGCCGCGGTGGCCTGGTGGTAAGTTAGCGGTTTCGGAACCGGAAGGTTTCCGGTTCGGACTCGATTCCACCGAAGAACCGTCGTGTGAGGGGTCTTTAGCACGTTAAATCTGTCAGGCTAAACGACCTCCCACTGGTGTGGTGTTCAGAGGGGGGTGCCCGTTCAGGTGTCGTCCTCGTCATTTGACCACGGTTCAAAATGGCAAGGTCCATCCCGAAATAGCCCTAGTGTTGCTTTACAACGGAACATTAATACAACTAAACTTTCTACCTTATCCCTTTTCGATTTGGATCGTAATTTTACTGTCGATGCGTTCGGTCTTTAGATCATTGTTTGGAAAATTATGATTTGACAAAAAGCCTCAGAGTCTCGGTTCGAAATCAATTGAATCAATCAGTGACAAGCAAACGGAGTTATTAAACAGATTTAGTCTTCACATACCTTTACTCTAGTCTGATAGGCATTGTATTCTTCTCAAAATATTAATGCGGCATTTATTTTATGGAAGCATTTGTAAAATCCCCGTGCACCACAAAGTGTCACACGAGGCTTACAAAAATAATTATTCAACACATAAAAAAAAAGAAAATTTAACAGTTATGAAGGATTAATGTAAGAATAAAATAAAATAAGAAAATATAAGTTACGATTAAGGCAATTTAACAGGTGTCAATAGAAAATTGACAAAATTTTTCCAGTAGTTCATTAATGCAGCATTGTACATTCTTTCTTAATTCCGTAGGATTTAATCGCACGATTTTTATGGATTTCTAAATATCATGATGAACTGTTAGTGATTACGATGACTCAAAAACTCTATGGACTAAAAGAATGACATTTAATTTGTGAACTATTCTCTAAAATTAAAGACTTGTATAAATTTTTGGCATAACCTGTTCTTTTTCGGATGGATAAGGTGAACTTCAATGCATTACTTCGGGAAACAAACTGAGTGAAGTTCAGGCCAAAATGTTGTCCTGAATTGCAAAGCTGCTACAAATTTGAGTCGTTCGTCTGCTGGTTGACTGCCTGTCCGAATAATCATTTGTCTGTATGCGAATGCAATAATTCAAGTGGTAACAAAGCTACAAAAAGGGAATTCGACACCATAGTTTGGGATATACTTTAGAACTTGGGCCTAATTGGTTGAACGTGGCTCTTATTTTGAAAGTGTCCATGGGAGAACACTTCTTTTGGCTAAATATATCTATATACATCCTTATTTTTTTTGCAGTGAGGAATATTTAACACACTCAATGCCACTATCCTCGCCTGCTATCAGGACCATCTATCTAATGAGATGACCCCTTCTTTGCTCTTGCTCAACTGTGGGAGAGAAGGTGTCATCTGATAGCATAGATGGTTGTTTGGTTCTGGAAAAAAGCGCAATCTGCGAGTTACCTCACAGTTGGCAGTCAACGTGTTGAAAACGGTATCCTGTGGAATTTGTAGAACACTTCTAACAACCAGGGGGATTTATTTTACAGGTGATCAAACGATACCGAAGCTTGTGGCAAACTAATCGGATTTAATCAGTGTCTCACCACTGCCAAAAAGAATTTAAAACGGAACACCTTTCGAATTCCTACCGGGAAATGGATCACTGAAGGCAAAGCATTATCTACCCTTCCTAACCGAAATTTATATCGCATTAGATAGAAACAATCCCCCTTGAAAAATGACGTTTTTAAGCCAACGCTGCGTGCAAACAAATTGAATAGCGCACCATTAATGAGGCGGGAATTCGCCGGTTCCGAACTTTTGCCACACTGCGCTTGACTCGCATCTTAGATTTATTGACGTTGCGGAGAAGTGTTCAGAGGAAACAAATGAGTCCGCTCATCACGGCATCTAATTACATAGAGAAGGTGTCATCTATTAACAAAGATGGTTTGATCCTAGAAAAGAGCGCAGACCACAAGTTATCTTGTAGCTGGCAGTCAACATGTTAAAACATAACAATATTCTCCTTTACCAGAAGAATTAGTGCTAAAAAAGGCATCCACTTCAAATTCAAGATACAAGCCAATGTGTTCACACATTTCAACCCCTGCCACATCGAATTGCAAATCTCATCTTTCGAATGATTTAATCCCCTCCATCCAACGCAATAGATTCTGCTTCAGATCATGAAATGCAAATTGAGGAATGAAACCATCAACAGGGGTGGACAGGCACGAATCATCTCTTCCTTCGGACAAGCTGCCGTCCGGGGGTCGAAGGCATCGAGAATCCGATTCGAACGCCTGTCCTGAGGGTGGCCGGAGTGA
Source organism: Argiope trifasciata (assembly GCA_026543055.1). Lineage (NCBI taxonomy): Eukaryota > Metazoa > Arthropoda > Arachnida > Araneae > Araneidae > Argiope > Argiope trifasciata. Next base: position 166,341 of record JAPMOQ010054457.1, read on the forward strand.
TAATGAACATTTCGGAATAAATTACTCGTGATTGATGAATGAAGCCCTATCCTTCTAGCTGGCTTCTCCGTGCAGAAGCTCGTCAACAGACGGAGGGGAGGGGGTTGGCCAGGTGAATAATTACCACCGTCCTTGTCCTTGGAGGTCTTCCGATGAAACATGAGACCAAAGTCACAATGAATTAATTCCTGATTTTCAGAACTGGAGGTTGTAGGCGCGATGAATGATTAATTCATTTAATAAAACGGCGGTGTGCCTTTCAACGATGATTTTGAAACTTTGATCACACAGTGTGAATAGAGGACATTGCTTCGAAATAACAGGCAGAGACACCTGGATTTCTGAGTTCCTTCAGATTGGCTGGGTGCAAGATGGGGTCGTGGTTTAGTTTGCTTGAAATCTTAGCATCTCTCCGGATTAGGTTACAAACTTTCAGTTAAAGAAATCATAGGTATTTATTCTCGACAACCGAGATTTACATCTTCTGAGTACGTATTTTTAAAAATTCCCCTAGAGATCATTCCCTACAATATTTGTCAAAATTCAACTGCAAAGAAAATTAGGTTACAAATTTTCGATATAAAAAATCGTCGGCATTTATTCCCGACTAGTGAGATTTTCATCTTCTGAGTACGGATTTAAAAATTACCTAAGATCTTTGTCCTAATTCAGCAGCTGAGAAAATTAAGCTTCAAACTTTCTATTAAAGAAATCGTAGCTTAAAAGATCAAGTAGATTAAAGAAATTTATTCCCTACAACTGAGATTTCCGTCTTGTGAGTACATATTTAGAAAAAAAAATTAATCTAAAAATCAGCTGCAAAGAAAATTAGGTTACAAACTTTCGATTAAAGAAATCGAGTGTATTTATTCTCGACAACCGAGATTTCCTCTTATGAGTACATATGTGGAAAAAGATTACCCTAGAGATCATTCCTTACAATCCTTTCCCGAATTCAGCTGGAAAAAAAATTCCCAAGGAAAATAAAAGCATTCGAAAATGTATTTAGAAGGGGTCTGGCTATAAAAGATGAATCGTGACATCACAAATCATATGGTAATAAATGGAAATTCTGTGATAGATAATAGTTGTTGATAAGGTTAAATGTCACAGCTTTCTGATACTTCCCATCTTCATTTGAGCCTATCCTATCTTTCTCCCCTTTATCTAAACCAGGTAATTAATTAAGCTTTGCGTCTGTATAGTTATCGAACTGATAAGATTTATTGGATTTATACTCTCACTGATAGTTTTGGTTTGCTTGTTTGTGTTAAAAAGGCAGCTGAGTAAAAATGGAATGTAGAGCTTATTTGGATAAATCAATCAAATTTTTGACATCTTAACTGAGTAACTATACTATGAATATAATAAAATTAAAAAATCATGAATTTTTAAAGGAATGAATATCATGAAAGATCATGATACAATAGGATGCTTCAAAATTCATCATGATGGAAGCAGAAACTTTCAGGATTTCTACAACTGGGTAGAATATCATGCTTTGGTTATTTCATGCTTCATTAGACTCTTTTGATAATTATGTATAAAATGCTGTGAAACTGAATTGCTTTTTTTCATAAGGTTCCTTTTTGTAAATCTACTGTTGATTAAAACTATGATTATAACCTTCTAAATTTTGTTTAAATATCTTTTAGACTTGTTACTTGCTTTTAAATAAACTGCAGTGTAAACCATTATATTATTCTAATCTACAAACAAATATCCTTTTTTATATATTAGATTTGTGCATTCATTTAGAGTTGTGAAGCTTGGAGTTCTTTCAGAATGTAATAAAAGAAACTCTTTATTGTATCTCGTGATTCGTTACATATTTAACTGGAATTCTCAGTTTAATTTTAGAAAATGGGTTTAAAGTATTTTATTTTAAAGCTCAGTAAGAATAGAAGATATATTTATACCATAAAATCATTAATAAAGTTGATTTTTTTTTTTTTTGAAAATTAAGATGGTGTAACATTATTTGTACTATAATATGTTTGGAAGCTACTGCGGAAAACACTATAATTTAATTAACTTTAAAACTCCCAAGATTGGTCTCCCAAAAACTTTATCGCATAGTCTGTAATAAAGTTGTTACCTATAACAATGACTTGCATGGCATTTGAGCATAATATTACAAATGTACACAATACAATACATACTATATTATACTTTAAATTTTATTTAGCATTTTAACTGAATCTATTTTGTCTCCTCAGCAAGTTATTTAGAGATTAATCCTTGGTAAATAGATGCGGTTGAGATCCGATTTTTTTTCCAAATTTCAGATAATTCTGCTATGCCTGTAACCATCCCGTAGATGTAAGCAATGAATTGCATAATCTATACTTATAATAAAACTCAATGTGTGTGTGTGTGTGTGTGTGTGTGTGTGTGTGTGTGTGTGTGTGTGTGTGTGTGTGTGTGTGTGTGTGTGTGTGTGTGTGTGTGTGTGTGTGTGTGTTGGCGCTCTACAGGCCAAACCGTTGGACCTACAGCTACTAAATTTGGTACATGTGTACCTTGGAGGTTGGGAATGTGCACGTCGGAGCCCTTTTTTCGAATTTTTAATTAGAATTAGAATTAATTAAAATTTAAGCGAAATTTCGACGTTTTTCCGCTATAACTTCCGAAAATATTATCGCACAAACATGATTTTTACATCAATTTAAAGATTAAAAAATTAGCTTTTTAATGATATCAGTGTTTTAATGTATAACTTAAGTGTCTATTTTTAACGAATTTTTAAAGAAATATTTTAACCATTTTTTTTTTGAGCACGTGACTGGATAAAATAAAAGAAAACAATGATC